>PVJX010033632.1:0-19535 GCA_004027295.1 Dolichotis patagonum | reverse complement strand
AAGAGCATAAGCTTCTCAGCTCATGAATTGTGTAGTTTGGTCAAGATTGATTGAATTGTTTTTTACCTAGGAAGAAACCTGACCAGCCTCAACTGGGTCAGTACGCATCAAAGCGGCCATATTAAGTACAAGGTCTGCTCCATGTTCTATGATACTGGGCACATATGGCCATTTGCCAAAGCATTTGAGAGTGACAAATACTGCTATATTTTTCTGATTTCCCTTTTGAATTTTAAAATTGGGACCCTTATTTATCAAAGCCAGAACATGGAGTGTCAGATGGCAGGTAATATAGGCCAAGAGTTTTATCCCTATTTCACATTAGTTTTTGGGAAAATACTGTTGAATTATGTGCTGGGCCTGAGCCAGACCAACCTAAAACTAGAATAATTAAGATGGAAATGAAGCACTAACAAAGAACATTAGTACATTCTGTCTTGTCCAACAGGGAATCCCCTCAGAAACAATAGCTGGAGAAAGAGATCTTAGAAAAAATTTTCTCTTTGAGTGTTTGACTAGTCCATCGTGTTAGGCAGATATCATTGATAAAATTTCATTCGTAACTGCCTTCGCTCCAGGCCTTTGTGTATGCATAAGTAAGCCCAGAAAGGAGCTGATAAGGGATGCCTGGCTCTGTACCTATTGATTGAAGATTAGGATTTACTGCTGCCTGGAAAGTTCTACCCGATTTCAGCTTCTGCAGTGTACCAAGCAGAGGGAATGAAAAACACCACCGTGCCATTGGGAATGTCACTTTGGAGAGTGGCTTGAATGATGGTAAAAGACAAACACAAATTCCAGAAAAACTTGGATTGGCTTTCCTGTCAACGCTTCTGAAACAGGAGAAGGGAAACTATTGATAGAAAGCACTGAGTGTCCTTGACGCCATGTTATATAACAATGACTGTGCTGTGCAAAGGTGCCTCGTACTGTCTCTGGAGAAACCAAAACATGTCTTCCTGCGGAGCCTACTTTTAGAAACTGTTCTATTTTCCATCCAAGGGAAACCAAAGCAAAGAGTGAAAAAAATTTGAAAAATTTCAAAGTTTATAACTCCAAAAGATACCTTAAGACTGTTTTTGAGAAATCCTCTGACTATTCTATTCTCCTCACTGCTGCATAGAGATTGCTTCATGCAGGCTATGAAAACTAGCTAGGGTTTTTCTGACAGGTGACTTTGTTACCTGCTTTTTCTCTTGATGTAGTCAGCAACACTCCTGTGGTGGTCAGCTTGTAATACCAACTGAACAGTATCAGTGTGGTGCTGAGTGTGGATGGCCCACCTGAGGACTGTTGCCAAGAAAAACAGAACTGGAGAGGAAGAGTGTAGTGTTGTTAGTTTTCTGTGGTGGTGTCAGTTCTGTTGCTGTTGGTTCTCCTGAAGGAGCTTGTCGAGCTTCTTTCCTGCTATGAACGTGGCTGTTCTCATTTTCAGAGGAGCTTGGGTACTTATTGTCTCTGAGAATGGCTGTAGTTCACTTTGGGGGAGCGCTGGTTCTTACTGTGGGTATCACTTTCTGGCTCTGGTGGGGAAGATGTGTGCTGTTCAATCTCTAGAAGTTTGTCATTCTGGCTTCCTGTTGTGAACTAGGCTGTTCTCATTGTCAGAGACACTCGAGACCTCATTATCGCTGAGGATGGCTGTGGTACTTTTCAGGAAAACCTTGGTCCCTATTTTCAGCATTGCTTCTTGGTTCCAGCGAGAAACCCTCAGCCTGCTGGCACAGATCCTTCATCACACTGGCACAGACTTTCTAGTTTCCACTGCTGCCCTTTGGGCCTTCCCAGCACAGATCCATGAAACAGACTTACATGAGATACTGTGGACTCCAGTCCTCCAGTTGGACTCATGGGGGGCATTGTGATGGGCTCTAGGTCGTCAGCTGGACTCATGCAGAATGTTGCCATACTAGGCCCTCACCTGGATTCCTTGAGTATTAGCGTGTGATCTTCTCCACTTCTTGTATTGTCTTGTTCTTCTTGCAAACCCAGACTACAACTACATTGTCTTCAGGTAAGCAAATGAATTATGTGAGTAACAAAGCCAAAGATACTTCAAAATGAGGTAATATGGCATTCTATTTAATATACATAAAGAATTGAGAACAGTCCCGGAACACGGTTAAGTGCTCCATAACTGGAGGCTGTTGCCAACTGACACTGTTGACATCCTGGCCCATATTCCTTGGCCTAGCTCTGAGTCTGCCTGCAGCTGCTTCTGCATTTTTGTACATCTCAATATGTTTCCATCTAGTATTCTGGACTTCCTTAGTTTCTCTTCCCAAGGGCCTTTGTTGATGCCTGAGCATGTATAATGACTGGACAACCTAGAAATGCTGCAGGATTGAAAGGCTTCTACATCATGTCCGAACCAACAGAAATGGAAGTTGATAGATACACTAACTTCCATATCCTCAGGAGGGAAAATTTTGAGGCATGTTCTTCAAGTTTCTTCAAAGGATCATCAGTAGATGTGAGCTCCAATTGCTCACAAGAGAAGTCCACTCATTAAAACACTCTTTTTTGTAGTTTCACTATGCAGTTCAGGCTGGCCTTGAACACATGTTGTAGCATAGGCTGGCCTCAAACTCACAGTGATCCTCCTGCCTTGGCCTGCCTAGTACTGGGATTGCAGCCATATACCATCATATCTATCTAAAACACTCTTTCCTGCTTCTCTCTCTCTCTCTCTCTTTTAAATTTTGCTTTGTCCACTTTTTCTATTGTGCTTCCAGAGATTACCTCCCTATAAACTGCTCAAACCTAAATCCTTTTTCAGGGTGTATGTTTTAGCAAACCAAAGTTTAAAAAGTACTGCTGACATTAACCACTGTTGAGCATGGGCCTCTGGACCATAAATAGTCATAGAACAAAAATGCATTATTTATGACTCCATCATAATTTATCATGTGAAGATAAATAGATACACTCTGAGTTTAAGATTTATGGAAAAAGAACACAAATTATTGAAGTAATAAGAAACAGACTTTTGTGAAAGTGACTATAGATGGGAATCAAAGAAAAACATTAATATATACGGAAATGTAAGAAAAAGGAGTGGTTGCATGGTAACATGTACAGGAACTCTTGTACTCATGGGCCACAAACCTCATCTTGTGCCAACATGAGCAGCAAAACATGTGTAATAAGCATGCATGGTGTCCTGTAGTACTACTGCATGAGGCAAAAAGCTGTTCAAAGCTTTTAGTTCAATATAAATTCATTCCTCTAAAGGAAAATGCCATCCTAAACATTTTTTACTTGCAAAACAATCTCCGAGCTATAGAGCAATTTATTTCACATGACATTTACAGAAAATCAACAGAAGTAGCTTTTATCATGTGTGAATCCACAAATCATGTTTCCTCGCTATGGTTATGCATTGAAATCTCATGAGGTCTTTTTGGTGCCGCCCCTGGGAGAGAGCCTTTAGAGATGATTGTTTCTGTTCACATGAGTATCCTTTTCTCAACAGAAAATTTATATTATTCCCTACTGGGGCACTGCTGCTTTCTTCATTCCCAGACCCACAAAGACAATCACTGATAAGCATAGCTACAGTCTGCCTTAATGGTTTCATTGTCAACAACATTTCATATGGTGCTTTACATGAAACAAACCTAAAAATTGAAAATGAAACTGAAAAAAGGAAAACTGAAGCAGATGGAAGACATATTAACAGAATGGAATTTACCTGAGACAAAAATAATTTAAACATGAAAATAACAGTTAGTCCATTGACCACATTATAACAGAAGCCAATTAAATTTGATGACAGCATTGTCACCCAACCTTGGAACATCCTTATTCTGAAGAGCCTTGCCCCCTTTCTGCACACTTCCTTCAACATGTGGAGGGTGGGTTTCGTAATGTCCACTGAGCTTGAGGGAAACATTCACCTTCTGGGCTATTGCAATTTCTCATTTAACACTTGCCAGTGGATGACAAATGATACATCGTCACTTTTTATGGGGGGGTATTTTTTAAAATTTTATTTTAAAGAGGAAAAAAAACAAAACAAAAAAGACAAGAAAAACAAGAAAGAAAGAAAGGAGACAAACAAAAAACAACAAAAACCCGAAACAATAACAATATAGGCTTTCAGAACAACATGATAGGAACTTAACAGTGGCTGCTATTTTGCACAGTTATCTTCAAAAGAGTT
Source organism: Dolichotis patagonum (assembly GCA_004027295.1). Lineage (NCBI taxonomy): Eukaryota > Metazoa > Chordata > Mammalia > Rodentia > Caviidae > Dolichotis > Dolichotis patagonum. The sequence goes on along the minus strand of PVJX010033632.1, from coordinate 15,370 downwards.
ATTCAGATTACCAGATATAGACATGCAAAGTTGATCTAATCCTATGAATGTTAACTGTTAACTTGTTTTGCTCCAAGAACTAATAGAATTAGTAGTACAATCATCTTAGCTATCTTAACTGTACATATACAGATTTATGTCTTTTTTCTTTTTCCTTCCTTCTTTTCTCCTTTTCCCTATCTGCCTTATTTTTCTCCCTTGAAAAGTTTCTAATCCTTTCACAATAGTTTTTGAAGATTTTGGATCTTATTTACTGTTTCAGTTTCTTACACTAGGGAGATGATACAATATTTGCACATGTGAGTTTGATTTATTTCACGTATGAGTATGGTCTCATGTTACACCCATTTACCTATAAAAGCCTCATTGATATTCTTCTTTATAGCTGAGTCAACTTAATAGCTGAGTAGTATTCCATTGTATAAAAATACCACATCTTTTTTATCCACTCCTCAGTTGATGGGCATTTGGGTTGTTTCCAAGATTTGGCTAATACTAATGATGCTGCTATAAATATAGCTGCACATATTTCACTGTGGTATGATGTTTTCAGTTCTGGGAATATTCCCAGAAGCAGGATAGCTGGATCAAATGGGACCTCTAATCTTAGCTTTTTAAGGAACCTCCACACTGTTTTCCACAGTGGTTGCACCAGTATACATTCTCACCAACAGTGGAAAAAAGTTCCTTTTTCCTCACAGCCCATCCAGCATTTGTTATTGGTTGATTTCTCGATCCCAGCTATTCTTTCTTGAATGAGATGCAATCTTAGCATTGTTTTAATTTGCATTTCTATAATAACCAATGATGCTGAACATTTTTTCATATATTTATTTGCCATTTGTATTTCTTCAGCTGACAACTGTATTCAACTCAGATGCCCATTTTTGGACTGGGTCATTGAATTTGAGGAGACTGATATTTTTCATTTCTTTATATGTTCTAGATATAAGTCCCTTTTCTGAGGGGTTGCTGGCTGAGATTCTTTCCCATTCTGTGGATTTTGTTTTCACCCTGTTGGTGATTTCTTTTGAAGTGTAAAAACTTTTTAATAAGATGAGATCCCAGTTGTTGAATCTTTGAAGTATTTCCCAAAATGTAATATATTAACTAGTATTAATTTCTTACTATTTCTTGAAGTATTATTATTCTGTATTATTTCTATCCTTTTTTCTGTTTTGTTTTTTAAAATAAAAAATACAGACCCTACTTCCTAAGATGTACTGTAAATATGAACTAATAAAATAAGCAGAAAAAATAAAATCAAGTAAGTGAAAAAATAAAGAAGACTCTCAATGATAGGTAATTACTTTGAAATTTATCAAAAGCTTCAAGAATTAAATATGTGATAAATGATATAAATGCTTCTTAATGAATTAACAGCTAGATCTCTCAGCCAAGACTCATGGCTAGTACAATTTTCAAGGGGTAATGAACAAAGATTATATTTTGATTTAGAAACAACAACTCTAACATGAGGTAAAAACATCCATTACTTCTCTCTGTGGCAAGGGTCCCATAGCACCAATAATGCTGAGGTTTGTTGCCTTGATTCATGATTGAATCAAATATTAAATTTTAATTAAATGACTATAAAAATAAAGTAAATATTTTTGTCTAACTTTATGGAACCCCCTGAATTTTTGCTCTGGGTTAAGAATCCTTGTATAAAATAAAAACCTCTTTTCTACTGGTTAAATTTGGAAGCAGATTCCGCTGTATAGCAGAGAGAGTGAAGCAGTTGGAACAAGAGGGGTTCAGCCTAAAAGGAACAAGGATAGGCCAGTGCAATCACTGTGGGCAAGGAGGGCATGGGACACTTTGAAGATAGTGACAATTGATCTAATTTAGATACCAGAAGCTTCTCTGTCTGCCCTGACCTCTTTAGTACAATCCAATGTGTTCCAGAGTATATTATTGGAGCAGATCCTGTGGCCCTCGAGGAAGTATCTGATTTGTACCTAAGAGATGAAATCCACTGATTACTCAGACAGAAGCAGGATCCCTAAAAACCTTGGGCCCCTGCAGAGTTGCTGAAGCCCTGGAGAGGCTTTGGACTTTCGCTACATTTGGACCAGCAGACTTGTGTTGACCTAGACCTCCAAGGAACAGAGAGCCTAGATGATATTCAATACTACTTGGGTTTATATGGAACAGGTAGAATGACAGCGGTAAAGGTAAGCCAGACTCAGGGAGACCTGTGAGACACAGTGCCCTCCCTTCGTTTTTAGCTAACATCTAAAGTTTGGAGAGATCTATTCTGCAGTGGAGCTGGGGGTTGCAAACTAGGATTCTGGCCAACAGAGGAGCATCATCTGGCTTGTTATGAACTTACACAGAAGTTATTACCATTTGCTTAGTGTGGCCTGTCTCCATGTCTCATACACATAAAAAACAAAAATGCTGTTGTACATCATGAGCAGAGTCACAAGTGAGATGGTGAGCTGTCACGGTCCAGACCTTGGACATGGACTCTGATCCTACTTTGAACCCTGGCTCTGCTCCCGACCTTAGCTATGTCCATTTACCTGTGTAAGGAACAATTCTCTCTTGTGCAAAAGAGGGAATAATATACCTATTCATAGGGCTTTGTGAAGATTAAACCCCAAGAAGTGTGTGCAGTCTTTAGTGAGGTCTGTGTGCACAGTAGGTATTCAATAATGTAGCTTTAATTGTTGTTGCCATTATTATTATGTTAAGCTCCGCCACATAAAAGAAGTAATTCTAGTTTTAATTTCAACAAAAAACTCAGAATATATTTCCAGAAAGATATGAAGTACTCACAAAATGCCTTCTCTCTTTCACTGTCCATGGTCACTCTTGCGATTTATCCCCCACATTCCCTTTCTCCACTTCACAGTCCTAAGGAATGACCAGCATTTTTTTTCTGCAGAAAAATGAAAGGTTCTTTAAGGAAGTACCCTCATTCTTTGCCCCACTTTCTAGCATTGTAAACACATGTGTGTATGTTTATGTGCACAAACATGGGCAGATACATGGCACACACACATGCCCACAGCACACATGTACACATACATGCATGGGAGTGTTCCCCCACCTCCCTCTCCCTGTAGAAAAAGAACCAAACCTAGGCCTCCTGCCTGGAACTGCAGAACATTACCATCAGGCTGGTCCATTATATATAATTTGAAAGTCAATTTTATCCCAGAGTGGTAAGTAGTATGCATGCTTATGTCTTCATCTACCTTAATTAGGAAAGGCAATTTGCTGCACATTTCTTAAAAAGAGAAAGAAAAAAAGATGATCAAATTTGAGCTCCTGATAGATTGAAATGCTGGGTATGTTGTGGTGATACAAAGATGTGAGACCATGTACCACATCTAAATTATGGCTGCTCTAAAAACATTTCAGCCTTATGACTCACATGTTTTCTAAGTAACTTGTGCAATTGTCCATCATTATGGAGACAGCAGCCATCTCCTGAAAGCTAGTCCCTCCTCAGTTTGTTTCTTTGAACCCAGAATAGAAAACTCCATTTTGAGTCTATCATTGGAGATGTTTCAACCAATCATATTTTCTGTGATTCTGTAGCATTAACAATATCAAGACCATTTTCTCATATCTCCTTTTGCCAAAACGGTTGCAGTGGCCAAGGAACTAGGACCCTGTTGAATGCAGGTCTCTGCTTTGTCTTTTTTAACTAGACCAGACCAATTTAATTCTGACAAGTGCTTTTGACTTAAGTCCTCTGGATACACAAGTGGGATGCCACTGACAATTTAGCAGACACTCTGGTAGCCGTGGAGTCTGAGGGACTGCAAATACAAGCCAGTCCGAAGTCTTTGTGCTTGAGGAACATGGGGGTCAAAAACCCAAGCCTGAGCCAAGGACAAAACAGGCAAGCTTAAGAAGTGTGAGCTGGTAAGAGAGCCTTGGACTGTAGAAGGGAGATGAGATTGGAAGTATAGGCCCCATAATCATTGGCACTCTAAATTGAACCCTGTGTGGCCTCTGAACTTATGCCTGGGTCTTGGTGAGAGATGACCTATAATTTTTCTTCTCTATCCAATATTCCATTTGCCATGCAGCAGCAAGATAACTGTTTTCAAATCATAAATCAGATCATTCCTCTGCTAAAAATCCTTCCATGGCTTTCCATTCCACTTAGCAGTAAATGAATCTCCCCGTCAGAGAGCCTGCAGGACGTCATCTAAGCAGATGTTGCCCGCTTCTCTCTCCTCATCTTGTACTTCTCTCCTCTTTGCTTGGAGTTTTCAATCACAGAGCCTTCTTTCTCTCTCCTTTCATCTACAGCATCTATATTTGCTATTTCTCCTGTTCTGAATACAAGACAATGCAGGATAGCTTCTCATCTTCCAGATCTCAGTGTAAATATCACCTTCTTCAAGTTCTTTTCTGAGCCTTCTGTCTAAAGTGGCTGCCCTTCCCATGTGCTGTAACTCTTACATATTTTTATTTTATGGCTAGCCCTTATCACAGGCTGACATGATCCTGTTTGTTCACTAATTTTTTTTGTCTCTTCCCTCTTAGAACAGGATCTGCCTTAGTTTGGCTTCCTGTACAGAAAAAAAGAGCCTGAAACAAGGGTTTGTGTAATTTTTTATGTTGGAATACAGAACCCATCTAAGCCTTGTGGAAATAAAGGAATTTGACAGAAGAATTAGAACTTACAAAAATATGAGAGAATGTAAAAGAGTAAGGGTCAAAGAGTTGAAGCCTAGAAGTTCAGGAAAATAACCCTAATGACCTCAGCCTGGCTAGATAAAGCACCAAAATAGCTGGTTCTCAAAAGTTCTCTAGAGGCCACCAAAGGATGCACGAGAGGGACCAGTGGGCCTAACCGTACTACCCTCAGAGAACTCCAAGCAGTGAGCAGGGCCCAGATTCCACCCCTGGGCCCTGACCCCGGGTGACCCTGCAGAATTCCAGCACATAGGGCAAACTTGGAACTCTGTGCTCAGAGGAATCTTGGAGTACAGTGGATTATCTGTGTTAGCTTGAAGGGAGATTAAGTGGCTGCCTCACCAAAACAGAAGATCTCAGCTGGCTCCAGTCAGTGTGGTGAGTATGCCCCTAAAACAGAGGTGTACAGTGGCTAAATAGGGCCAGTAGCAAAGCTCCCTCCAACTAACTGTAAGACCTTGGTAAGTCTGACAGGAGTGAGGGTGACCCTTTCTTACACACTGAAAACATCAGGCAGAGTGAGGAGTGTGCTGAGAAGGACTCCCCCAACTTGAAGAAAATCACAAGGGCTTTTGAGACATGCAGGCACACAATAGGGACTCAGTAGGGCCTCAGCCCATACAAACACTATAGGCAGGGAGATTTGACGACCTAGAATAACCTGAAGATAAAGTAATAGCAGGAACTAAAGGCTGACCTACATCAATACTACTAGGCTTGTCAGCCCAGAAACAATATAGGACTCACCCAACAGGCCCTGCTGCAGGAAGTCAGGTGACTGGCCCAGCTATTCATTGTGGGACCCAGTAACTGCAAAAACATCAACCTTACAGTAGGACCCCAAAATACACACTATCAACAGTTGACACTAGCGAGTCTGAAGGACCAAACACTAACTCGAAAGGGGAAAATGGCAAAACGAAAAAGCAAAATGCAATCTCAAACATCTAGTCCACCAGGAGCAATTACAGGAGACACTAAATTAGAGGACCCCGAAAGTAACACACCAGAAATCTCTGAAAAGATAGCAAGTGAAATAAAATAAGAACTCCATGAGGCCATAGAGGAAATCAAATTAGAAGTAGTCTCCCATGTAAAGATAGAACTAACAACCTTAGTAAAGGAGTTGCTGAGCACAGCTAAAGAAGAAATAGAGAAAAAAGTACAGGAGCATGAGAAACTGATTGAAACCTTGAATGAACAATGTAGAAAACAAGCAGAATTCATGAAGGAAACTGAAAGAGACATCCAAGAAATAAACAATTCGATTCAAAGCATGCAAAACTGTTTAAATGAAGCTGAGGATAGGATTTCAGACCTTGAGGACAGGACTGTAATTAGTGATCACAAAAGGGTAGAACTTTTAAAAATAACAAAGCAGCATGAAATGACAATCCAGAAGCTTCAAGATGATGCCAAAAGCAACAGTATAAGATTAATAGGCATTAGTGAAGATGCTGGAGTCAGTACAAATGACATAACTAAAATATTCACAGAACTAATAGGAGAAAATTTCTCAAACATGGGGAAAAATCTGATATGCAGATAAGTGAGGCATACAGAATGCTAAACAGTCACAACCAACATAAATCTATACCCAGGCACATAGTAATTAAGATCTTAGACATACAACATAAAAACAGAATACTAAAAGCTGTTAGAAAAATGACACAAGTCACCTATTGAGGAAAGCCCATCAGAATCACAGCAGACTTTTCAGCACAAACCCTCAAGTCAAGACATGCTTGGAGTGAGGTATTTCAATCCCTGAAAGAAAACAACTTTCAACCCAGACTGATGTACCCAGCAAAACTTTCATTCAAATTTAATGGAGAAACAAGATACTTCTATGATGAAGAACAACTGAAAAAATTCATGTCCACCAAACCAATCCTAGAAAGAGTACTGAAAGACATACTAGACAGAGATAGAAAAGACCACAATCCCCAGAAAAACAGAAAGAAACCACCAGCTAGGACAAGCAACTAAATAAGCGGGGAAAGCAGAAACCAAACAATTGGAACATAACATAACAAAGAAGAACCAGTGCATATTAGTGATATCCATAAATGGCCTCAATTCAACTATCCAAAGAAATAGGTTGACAGAATGGATCAAGAAACAGGATCCCACAATGTGCTATATACAAGAAACAAATCTGACCCAAAATGAAACTCATAGATTAAAAGTCAAAGGATAGAAAACAGTATTCCATGCAACAGGAATCCAGAAAAAAAGCAGGGGTAACTATTCTATTTGCAGAAAATGTGAACTTCAAACCTAAAATGATTAAAAGAGACAATGAAGATTGCTACATACTCGTAAGTGGAAAAATTCAAGAGGAAGAACTAATAATTATAAATATATGTGCACCAAACACAGGAGCACACAACTATATAAGACACATACTAACAGCCATGAAAAAACAAATACACAAGAACACAATTATTACAGGGGACATTAACAGGCCATTGTCACACAGAGATAGATTAACTAGACAAAATGTCAACAAACAAATAATAGAACTGAATCATACCTGTGAGAATTTGGACTTAGTAGATGTTTACAGAGTGTTCCATCCAACCACATCAGAATAAAAATTCTTCTTAGCTGTGCAAGGGACATCCTCAAAAATAGACCATATATTATCCCATAAAAGATTCTTAAGTAAATGCAAAGGTATTGAAATTATGCCATGCATACTATCTGACCTTAGAATACTGAAATTGGAAATTAATGGCAAAAGAAATTTCTAAACCTGCATATACATGGAAATTAAATACCAACCTTTTGAACAACCAGTGATTTACAGATTAAATTAAAGAAGTAAAGCAATACCTACAATTCAATGAAAATGCAGACACAACATACTGTAGTCTGTGGGATGCAATGAAAGCGGTCTTAAAAGGGAAAGATATAGCACTAATTTGTCATATCAAGAAAACAGAATGAGCACAAATAAACAATCTAATGCTGCATCTCAAGCTTATAGAAAAAGAAGAGCAAGTTAAACCCAAAGCTCATAGAAGAGAGGAAATAGTAAAGACTAGAGAAGAAATAAATGCAATTGAAATTTAAAAAATACAAAGAATTAATGAATCAACAGCTGGTTTTTTGACAGAATAAACAAAATTGAGAAACCTATAGCCAATCTTATAAAGAAAAAGAAAGAAAAAACCCAAATTCATGCAATAAGGGGGAAATTACTACAGATCCCTTGGAAATTCAAAAGATCATGAATACCTGCTTTGAAAATCTCTATTCACACAGAAAGGAAAACTCAGAGGAAATGGACAGATTTCTAGAAACATATGAACTACCAACACTCAACCAAGAAGCTATAGCAATCTTGAATAACCTAATATCAGCTATTGAAATCGAAAACATAATAAAAACTTAACAACAAAGAAAAGCCCAGGTCCTGATGGATTCACGACTGAATTCTATAAGAAATTTAGAGAAGATTTGATGCCAACATTCCTTAAACTCTTCAATGAAATTGAAAAGAAAGCAATCCTCCCTAAATCATTCCTGGAGGCAGGTATTACTCTCATACCAAAACCAGAGAAAGACCCAACCAAAAAGGAGAACTATAGGCCAATCTCACTAATGAACATAGATACAACGATTCTCAATAAAATACTGGCAAATAGAATGCAGCAAATCATCAAGAAGATTATACATCATAACCAAGTGGGGTTCATTCCAGGAATGCAAGGATGAGTTAGCATACACAAATCAATAAATGTAATGCACCACATCAACAGAGCCAAAAACACAAACCACATGGTCATCTCGATAGATGCAGAAAAAGCTTTCAATAAAGTCCAACACATGTTCATGATAAAAACCCTTCAGAAACTCAGAATACATGGTGTCTACCTCAACCTTATAAAGGCCATCTATGACAAACCAACAGCCAATATTATACTAACTGGACAAAAACTGAAAGCTTTCACTTTAATATCAAGAACAAGACAAGGATGTCCACTATCACCACTCCTTTTCAATATAGGGCAATCAGACAAGAGAAGGAAATAAAAGAAATAAAGATAGGAAAGGAAGAAGTTAAATTATCACTATTTGCAGATGACATGATATTCTATATAGAAGACCAAAAAATTCCATTAAAAGACTATTAGAGGTAATAAACAAATTCAGCAGAGTAGCTGGATACAAAATCAATGCTCAAAAATCAATAGCATTTTTGTACACAAACAAGAAACTCACTGAGAGAGAAATAATGGAAGTATCGCCCTTCACACTAACATCTAAAAAATGAAATACTTAGGAATCAACCTAAGATTGTAAAAGACCTATATGCTGGTAATCATGCTAAAAAAAGAGATTGAAGAGGATATTAAAAAATGGAAGGATATTCCTTGCTCTTGGCTAGGAAGAACCAACATTGTGAAAATGGCCATCCTTCCAAAACTTTTATACAGATTTAAAGTAATCCCAATCAAAATGCCATTGACATATCTCTCAGATCTAGAGAAAACACTCCTAAAATTTATTTGGAAACAGAAGAAACCTTGAACAGCAAAGGCAATTCTGGACAATAAAGCCAAGGCAGGGGGCATCTAAATTCCTGACTTGAAACTATACTACCAAGCCACAGTGATAAAATCAGCATGGTACTGGCAAAGAAATAGACCTGAGGATCAATGGAACAGATTAGAAAATGCAAGTATAAGTACAAAGACACTCAGCTACCTGATATTTGACAAAGGGGCTAAACATGTACACTGGAAGAAGGATTGCCTCTTTAATAAACGGTATTGGAAAAATTGGCTCTCCACATGCAGAAGACTGACACTAGATCCATGCCTATCACCATGCATAAAATTAAAGTCTAAATGGACCAAACACCTAAGCCTTAAAACCGAAACACTAAATGTATTGGAAGATATGGTAGGTAGAAGTCTTGGAGACATAGGGGTAGGCAAGGAATTCATGAAAAAAATGCTAACTGCATGGGAAATGCTTCAGAGAATCAACAACTGGGATCTCATAATATTGGAAAGTTTCTGCACTTCAAAAGAAATCACCATCAGAGTGAAAAGAAAACCCACAGAATGGGAAAGAATTTTAGCCAGCAACCCCTCAGACAAAGGACTTATATCAAGAACATATAAAGAATTGAAAAACATCAAGCCCCCCCCATTTCAAACACCCTCTCCAAAAATGGGCAGCTGAGATGAACACACAGTTCTCAGATGAAGATATACAAATCGCAAATAAATAATGAAGAAATGTTCACCATCACTGGTCATTCAAGAAATGCAAATTAAAACAACATTGAGATTTCATCTCACACTGGAAAGAATAGCTGCCATCAAGAAATCAACTGATAAGAAATGATGGCGAGGCTGTGGGGTAAAAAGAACATTGCGCCGCTGTTGGTGGGAATACAGACTGGTGCAAGCACTATGGAAATCAATCTGGAGAATTCTCAGAAGACGAAGATTGGAAGTTACATTCAACCTAGCTATTCCCCTCCCAGGTATTTTCCCAGAAAAACTGAAAAGTTAATATCACAGCCATATATGTGTGCCCATGTTCATAGCAGCACAATTTAATAGCTAAATCTTGGAAATAATCAATATGCCCATCAATCACTGAGTGGATGAAAAAGTTGTGGTATTTTTATACAATGGAATATTACTCAGCTGTGAAGAAGGTGGATCTTGAGGCCTTCATAGGGAAATGATGACAACTTGAGGCTATCTTCCTTAGTGAAATAAATAAGAATCATATTTATAAATATCACATTGTGTCTCTAGTGTAAAAAGTAATAAGAACTGTAGGAGTAATAAAACCCAAAATGTCTAATTCCTACTGTAAAAGAGAGGAAAAGAAAAATGCTCTAAAGGATATAATTCCATATATGTTTAAGTGCGTAAGATGCATGACCATGTTACTGTTTTTGTTAGATCATGGAGCAGAACTGTTAACAGTCTTATTGTTTGAATATGTACTTTGTATGTTGTAATTTTTTTAACTTGAACAACTATTTCCAAGATGACAGTATGCAATTTATCAAGTAATGATTTCTTAGTGTTTTTTGTCCTTCTCTTTTTTTCCTTGGAATTCTGTATTGTTGCTACCCTTTCTTTCTGTTTTGTTTTGTTTTTCTCTTTAAATAAAATTTTTAAAAATCAAAAGTTCTCTATGAAGTTGTGTCATATTGGCCTCCATACCTCCTGAAAATAATGACCCTTGGTGCTTTCTTACTGTGCCTTTCAGTTCACTTAGGTTCCTCCCTCTGGCAAATTCTAACCCATAATCAGGGTGGTAAAAGAAGTTGAAAGCCATGTTTACCAGTACACTATAGCCATGCTGGAATCAGATACGAGGCTGAAAGTATATGAGGTGTTTCCTGGGGTGGTTATTTTTGGGTGTCAATTGAAAAAAATTAAGGAATATCTATAAACTGGGTAAAGGAATATTTTGGTTGTGACTATGAGGGTATTTCAGAGCTTAGAATATTCATCCAAGTGGACAATGTGGGTGAAATTCTGCCCTCCATATGAGTAACCATTATCTAATCAGAGGCTCAGATATAGCAAAAACAAAGAAAAGGAAAATGTACCTATCTTAAAATGCGATATGCTGTGCCTTTAAAAAAACCCAGAGTCTTGCTTTGTAGTCCATGTTGCCCTTGAAATCACTATGCATTCTAGGCTGGCCTTGAACTTGCAGCAATCCTCCTGCTTTGGACTCTCAAGTGCTAGAATTTCAGTTGTGCACTATCGGGTCCAGATCATTCTGCCTCTTTTGTCCTTAGATATCAAGACCTAGGCTCTCTGGCTTTTGGACTCCAATACTCACACCAGTGGTCCTTTGATTTCTCAGACCCTCGTCTTTTGACTGACGGTTACACCATCAGTTGCCTTGGTTCTTAGTCTTTTGAACCTAGACTGTGCCAATCCATAAGTATCCCAGAGTTTCTAATTTTCAGATAACCTGTTGTGAGACTTCTTAGTCTCCACAATCACATAAACCGATCTCCCCCACAATGTCTCTCTCCCTCTCTCTTTCTCTCTCCTTTTTATTGATTCCGTGTGTCTGGAGAGCCCTGTCTAATACACAACCTGACTTTTAATTTCTTTGCTTTAAACACTGGCATAATGTCTGTCATACATAGATGCTCAATAAATCCTTGCTGAGTGACTGATTCACAGAAACCCTGTAAGTAAAGACTAACAGACTTTATATCACTCAATTTGAGAGCCCAAAAGCATATGAATGATATTGCTGTGGGACTCTCTCTAATAGAAGATATCTCAAAAATCATAGAGGCATTTTCTCCACTGTTGCACACAGCTGAGCTTTGGCAGCACCTTAAGGTTCCAGGATTTAATGTTGGTGCACAGCGGAAAGCAATAGAATGAATATCATTCCCAGTGAGGGGTGGTGGATAGACACAGAGAAATCTGAGCAAACTTGTTCATGAGCAAGATACCACTGGGGCCTCCTGGAAGTACTATAGATAGAAGCAGGGCTGAAGGAAACATCTGCTGTTATTTGTATCTAAGTGCATCAAGACCACTGACTTGGATGTGGAAAACTCAAATGCTAATATCTGTGAGAAAATGTGGAGTGAGCATAACACCCAGTGATAGTCATGTTGCTTAAAAGTTGATAAACTCTGAGAATAACTTGGATGCCCCTGGGATTCTTTTAATTAGTGAGAAATTGTACTGGCTAAGATGACAGGAGTTTGTTTAACAGTGTTGTTTCTGCATCTATTGATAATGTGGCCATGGAACACAGCATGAGTCCAGAGACCTAGGGCCTGAAAGAAATCAAGTGGTGGGAAGATGAATTAGAATTTAAATCAAGCAAGCAAACTGAAGCACGAGTGGTATGCAGGGTAGAGCATTCAAGACTCCTATAACCCTGTTCAGTAAGTATGAGCCTGCTGAGGTCTGGGGATTAACTGATGAGATAGAGGAGTGTTGTTCCATGAATTTCATAATGGAAATAGATGCTGGCCCAAAAGTTATTCAGCTAAGATGCTTATAAACATGGATGGGATATACAGATAGTTTAATGTCTGTGTTTTTTTTTTAGAAAAGATTTCACTTTGTAGTTCAGACTGGTCTTAAATTCACTGTGTAGCCCAGGCTGGCTTTAAACTCATAAATTCCTCCTGCCTCAGCCTCCATAGTGCTGGGAATACAGACACACACCACCATTCCTGGCCAGTTCTCTGCTTTTTTAATGTTCTTTTTGGCATGAAGACTGTACTTTGTAACCTCGAATATGCAATTTCTGTCATTCACTTGATAAATAGAGACCTTACTATGTTCCAAGTAAAGATCTAAGCACTAACAATGTAGTAGTGAATGAAGCAAAGCTGTCAGTATGTATTTATTCCAAAGAAATGAAGCATAGACCCACACAAAGATCTATATATACCTGTTCATAGCAGCTTCACACATAATAGACAAAAACAACTCAAATATTAGAGCACCTTTACATTGCTTTTGCAGTACTGGAGATTAAATCCAGGAATAGTCTACTACTGAGTTACATCCCTCAGTACCTTTTAAAATTTTGAGATATGGTATCTCTGAGTTGCCCAACCTGGATCAAACTGCAATTTTCCTGCCTCGACATCCAGAATAACTGGGATTAGAAGATGTGCCACCACCCCAGGCTACATTGGCTTTTTCCATCTCTGTCTCACTCTCTGTTTCCTCACTCTTGCTTCCTGGGGTCACCTGTATCCCAAATGAAATACTTTCCATGGAGCCCTTGTCTCAGATTGTGTTTTCAGGAAATCCACACTGAAATGTAATTTTAGATGGTAGCAAAAGAATAAATGAAGTGAGCAGATAGATACGAGTGCTACAGTTGATAATATCAGAAAATATTTTGATGAAATGGAGACATCTCAGTAGAAGCCTGAATTCAGCTAAGGAATGAGCTGTGCAGTTACGGGAAGAGCACTTGGGGCCAAGGAAACAATAAACTGAAATACCGAACATTCTAGAAGTGGCAAAGATTTCAATGTAGCTGTGAGCAAATTGGTCAAGTAGGATTTCAATGAACACAAAAAAGATACTGAATTTCTTTCTGAGTGAGCTTGAAACAGCCTTGTTGTGAATACAGGACTAAAATGATCACATTTGGATTTCTTCCCCCGCCCCACTTTCAAAGTCTTTATTTGGTAAGTAGGCTTTAGAAAAAAAGGATCTACCCTATCATTTCCAAATCAATCGAATTAAGAGCTGCATGCAGGAACTTCTTAGGCAGGGCCAAAGGGAACCTGTGCTTTGTTCGCCTCTGTTTATAGGCCTAGTCATGATCACAAGACTTGTAGTCAACCGATTCTTCAAGCTTAAACCACAGGCTGATCTCTTTTTCAACACTTTTACTGAATCATTGCCCTGAGTGACACCCCTGGCAATATGAATACAGAAGTCCCTTGAATGGTTCCCAGTTTAGAATCTACAAGGTTGGCTTCTCCCAAGGCATCCAGGCTGTCTTCACTGCATTTAATTCCTCCCACACCATGACCACCTCTTGCTCTGAGTTCATTCACTTCACCAGCCTGGAGAAGAAAGGGTAGTCTTTCAGGTGTATGTAGTGCTACTTCAGCTGGTCATCTGAAGACTAAAGGAACTTCATGATCATCAGGTAGTCCCTTTTGCTCAAAATGCCTGCTACTCTTGTTTACCAGGGTTGTGCTGCACACTGTCCGGCCTGATAGTGGTGAAGGTAGGCTTGAGGTTGGCTGTGGTCTAGGAGGCTGGAAGGTTGGGCATGGCCTGGTACATGTTGCAACACTGCCAGGTTGGACTGCAGTTTCTAATAGGACAGCTCTGACTTCTGTGTTGAGACTGCAGTGTCAATGGTAAAATTAAGGAGAATAGCCAGAGTCGTGTTACAATAGTGCTGATAAAAAACAATTGTAAGTAGAATGTTGGTGGGAATGGCACTTTGTATTGAAAAGTGGTTAGATTCTTCATATGCTTTGCAATTATAACTGATAAGATTTTATGATGACATAAATGTAAAATTGAGAATAAGAAGAAGATTCAGAGTTGGCATCAATATTTTTTGTCCAGAGCTATTTGATGAATGGTGCTATTTATTGCACTGACTGGAGAAGACTCTAGAAGGAATAGATTTCAGTAACAGAAGTCAAGACTTTGGCTTCAGACCCACTAAGTTTGAATAGTTTAATTTTATATTAGAGATGTTGAAGAGTCAATTGGATGCACAAACCTGGACATCAGCAGAATTGTCAAAGCTATTTGGGAGATCAATATGGGAGCTGTAGCAAATGGATAATATTTAGCTATGAGATCCAAAATGAGGCTACTAGTATGTAAGTATAGACACAAAAAAGCAGAAATCTAAGGACTGAATGCTAGATCACCTCAACATTTACAGGTCAGGAAGATGAGAAGTAACCAACAAAGGAGACTGAGAAGGAACATCATCAGCAAAGGCAGGAGGAACTCCCCAAAGTGGTGTTGTCTGCAAGGTCTAGATCAGAAAACATTCTCCGGAGAAATGGTGCCACTGGATCAAGGTAAAGTGAGGTTTGAAAATTTATCTTGAGCTAAATTTTAGAGGTCACATTGGTGACCTTAAAAAACAGTTTCAGTGGGTTGGTGAGGATGAAAGTCTTGTTAGAATGCTCAAGAAAGGAGGAAGAAAATTGAGAGAAGGTAAAAATAACACC
>PVJX010033631.1:0-19538 GCA_004027295.1 Dolichotis patagonum | reverse complement strand
GCCACTTCCTTATGGAGTTAGGGCTGTCCTGCCCAAATCCAACATGTCGTCCAGTCGGTTTCCCCTTTCCCGTGGGAGGGTCTTATTCTCATCACTCACCGTGTCCCCAAGAACTGCTGGACTGCCCGACCTCCGACTTCAGCGCGGCTGAGGTGGGAATTCACGGTGCCTCTGGGTGGGTCGTGTGCAGTGCCGGTCCCGGCAAGCTGCACGCCGGGCTGTTCAGCTCCGTGCTCCTGCGGCTCAAGCCAGTTGCTTTGGCTCGGATCGCTTGTTCAGGTCGAAATTCATGCGTCTCGAGGCAGGTGGCGTGCTCGCCGATCTTATCTTCACTAATAGTAGCCCCAGGACCTCTTATTCGAGCGGGTTTTTGTGCTTTAGTTTCTTTCTGTGTTGTGAGAGTCTATCTCTCTCTGTTTGGGTCTCTCCAGGGTGTTTTATTCTGGCATTTGAGCTGTCTCTCTCAGAGAGGGTCTCTCTCCTGCTGCCTACCAGTCCGCCATCTTGTCTCCTTGATTTAAGCCCTACCATTGCTTTTGTGAACATGTTTTGTATGTTCTTTGTTCTATCTTCTGATTTTTTTCATTGATTCTGATCAGTCTTACATTATTTTTATTTATATAATCAAGCAGATGTTGGTTTGATTTTTCATGGTTCTTTGCTCTTTTTAAGAAGTGTTTCATTTGATGATTGCTAACTGCAAACCTGTCTTCTAGATCTGATATTCTGGCCTTACATTGGTTGATTGTCCTACATATACTATCAGTAGAACATTTAATCTCTTGGATATCTGTTTGAATCTGCTTCATGGAATCCAGTTCTTCCCTATATTTTTAAAAGGAAGTAAAACAGAATAGTAAAACGAAACAAAACAAAACAGTAATAGAACAGAAGGAAATCCACAGTTGTTACTATATTGCGTATTGTTATCCTCTAAATAGTTACCCAGACCACTGGCCCCAGGCCTGCAAAGTCAATCAAACCACATAAATGTCAGGTTGCTTTCCTACTTTAATTACTTCAGTTATTACCATCTCAGCCTGTGTTGTCACATCTGGTTGCTTACTGGTGGGGCGAGGGGTGGGCTGGAGGCAGATGTAGCTTCCTTGCTGTTTCTCCTTGGCCAACAGGGCCTCCGTGCTCCTGCGGCTCAAGCCAGTTGCAGCACACAGCAACTGGCTTGAGCCAGTTGCTACCTGCAGCACACAGGTAGGCTGCATGGCCTTGTTGTCACATTTCCCCAGCCAACAGGGCCTCCACTAGCACATAGGCAGGCTACTCAGCTTCCTTGCTATTTCTCCCTGGCAAATGACAGGGCTTCCCTAACTACACAGGCATGATGGCCACATTGCTTCCTTGCTGCTTCTCCCTGCTGTTAGCAGGGCCTGTGCTGGTGTATGGGGTTGGGGGAGCCACGCTGCTTCTTTGCTGCTGCTTCACTGGTATATGGGGCTGTGTTGCTTCTTTGCTGATTCTCTACAGTGGCTGGCAGGACCTCTGCCAGTGCACAGTGGGTGGGGGCCATATTACTTATTTATCACTTCTCCTCAGTGGCCCACACACAGGCGTGGGGGCCACATTGCTTCCTTGCCACTTCTCCCTGGTGGCTGATAACGTTTTCCATTGGCATATGGGGGTTGGGGGCCGGGGGCAACATTGCTTCTTTGCTGCTTCTCCCCAGTGACCAGCGGGACCTGCACAAGCTTGCAGGGGTTTGGAGTCTGTGTTGCTTCTTTGCCATTTCTCCCTGGTGTCTGGCAGGACTTTCATCAGTGCATGCAGGATGGATATCACATTGCTTCCTTACTATTTCTTCCTTACTATTTCTCCCCATCCAGTGATGCTGCCCCTGGTTTTCTTACTTTTGCTGTATTCCTGAATTATCTCTCTCCATGGGCTTCAAGTCTGAGTTCAGACTCTTCTTGTGTTACATGGGACCAATATCTCCTCTTTCTCATCCTCATGTTGTAATATTCTAGGATCTGGACACCAAAACTTGGAGAGGTTCTTACTCTGCTGCTTACTGCTCCACCATTTTTCCAGAAGTCCTCCAGTTCTTTCCTATATTGATCATTAATGATTTCCATTACTTTCCTAAGCTCCTCTTTGTTTTATATTCACTAGCCATGTCCTTCATTATGGTCTGGTCATCATCTCCTATCTAAGGAATATAAGACATATTTGAAATTATGTCTGATTTTTTTTTTTTAGAGATTCATTCATCTGGTTTATTTTTTCCATTCCTACCATTTTGTAAAGTTCAACATGATAGATTTTGATTTCTTCCACCTTAGTACCTTCTGGATTTGCCTTGGGCATACTGGAGGACTGGAATTGTATCTTGATTCTATTTCTTCTCATTTTTTAGTTAGTTTCCTGCATTGGTGATTGTAATTTGCTTGTAGTAGGTAGCTTTATTACTACTATCAAGACCTCCTTAGGAAATGATTACATTTCAGAGTTGTCTTCTCTGTATAGATGCTCTGGGCTTTTAAATCTGTCCCAAGATCTGGCCTCTTCAATTTATTAGAGTTTAGAAGTTGCAGCCTTCTAATCACTTGGCCTGGCACCCAGTTCTTTAGTACCAATTGTGGTATTTTTCATGACCCCCTAGACAATTTCGATATTGGCAAACAAGAAGGAACAACTGTGACATAACTATGTCACGTTGGCTAACATAGTACAATCAGTAATAACAGTAGTATCAAGCAGTCTAGAAAATGAGAAACTATGGTAACTATTAATGTGCCACATTTAACCATAGATACAAAAAACAAAACCTGAAACAAATCAGAAAATTATGTATCGTAAATACTCCGTCAATAGAGCCACTTTATCCTCAGGGGAGAAAATTTAAAAGGGATAAGAGGAAAAAATAGAGAAACAGAAAGAGATTAGAAGCAAGACTAAAGGACAAAAGCAGGTTATCCAATATTTTTAAAAGTTTTAAAGATGATGGGATAGAAAAAAGGAAAAAACAAAACTAAGAACTAAACAAAACAACTAAAAGTTTTGTTTCCACTCATGAAAAAACAAGAACAATCAAAAGAAAAACATTTTTATAGAAAATCTATCTTGTTATGGTCTGGAGAAGTTTATGTTTGTAATCCCAAGGAAAAGTTAATGGAATTCCAACGTTAATTCTAGTCTACCACTTGCAGTGCAACCCATGGCAAGAATAAAGACACTAAGGCATATTTGTAGTTGTGGGGAGCCAAAGGGGTCCTAAGCCAGTTAGAACAATGGCTAATTGGAACAAAGGTTTTGACCCAGGGCTGAAACCAGGTTTTATTAATTTGTGAAGAGGGGAGTGGCTTGCAGATGAGTGACTGTGAGAAAGTTGCAAAGTTGGTGAGTACTATGAGCTGGGCTAGATAGGAAGCCTGAAGTCACCTCTGCAGTATACAGAGAGAGAGAACTAAGGAGATATGCAGAAAAAGTAATCTACATATCAGAATTGGGGCAGTATCTAGTGTGTTTGGGTCGGTGCCTCAGTTTTAATGTATAATCATCATGCCCTGAGATGTCACGGCTTCTTTCTCAGTGCTCAATCTCAGTTGACGTCATGAATGGCATCACTCAGCCTAGCTCACACAAAGTATTTTGGGAACTACAGGTGGGGCATAACTGACCTATTGCATTGCTTTAAAGACTACACATCAGCACCTCAGCTAGACCCATTTGCATCGCTCTGAGCCAGTTGAAGGGAGAAAGAAATATGCTAGCCAGCTCTGTACATATCAGTTCACGAAGTAGGGCCAGCCCGGAGCCATCCAGGTGGTCCTCTCAATATTTTCTCTGTGATTTCAAACTTGTGGTTGTCTTCTAGGATCTACAGTTTTGAGGCAATGTCCAATTCAGACTGTCTCTGGTAAACAAAAGAGGCAAAAGAGAGCCCAGATCCATGCTGAATAATCCCAGAAAACCTGCAATAGGACTAGGGTGCGGTGCTGGATAATCTCAGCAAGCCTGCAGTAGTGATAGGGCAGGTTGCCACTTCTGATGGTTTCAACTCCATGAAAGTTGAGGTTGATCCTGGCCTCTGGCTGTGAGGTCAGAGTCTATCTTGTTCAGCATTCTGGGTATATCTTGCCAGACTAACCTCAGCTCCCTGACCCTGGATGTCTCCCAGGGTTGTGCCTCAGCCAGTCCCTGGGATTCCTGAGAGGAAACCAACCCACAGCTACTCTGAGTTTTGGGTTAATTTAACCCTTCCCTAAATGACATTTGTCTAGGCCCTCTTTCCTGAGGATGCTTGGATTGGCGTCACTCACCAGCTATTATGGCTCACAGCAGTTTACTGGCACATTTCTCCCTGAAGGCCTCTGGAATCACCTGCCCTAAACTATGTCTCTGCAGTTTCAAGCTTCCTCTCATACTGGGAGCTGGGCATCAGGGAGAAAGTACAGTTGTCTCTCCGTTTTCTGAATTGAGGTTAGTCTCATTTTCCCTGTGGGCTCCTATTCTCCCCTCAGTTCCTTCCTGGGTCCTGGGGATCCACCTCCTTCCTCCTTTACTTCCCCAAGTTGTTTGTGTCCAGATTCCAAATTTTGGAGAGACTAATTTGCTACTGTTTACCCCTTCACCATCATCCTAGAAGCTCAATAAATAGCTCAATTGTGAAGTATTGGTACATATATTACTTCTTCACCATGTTTGATTTCTTTATCCCTTGTCCCTACCCTTCTCTCTCTTTTCCTAATCCTCTTTTCCTTCTCCAAATACTGCTTCCCTGTTTCCTATCATATCTCCATTCTTTTATTCACTTCTACTTTTCTTAATTTTATTTTTGCTATAACTGCATTACATAATAATAACATTCATCTTGAGGAATGGGTACATATATATGTTGAGTATCTTCATATCTCTTTTGGGTTATATGAGAAAAACCACTTGACATTTAATTTTCACATCTGATTTATTTCACTTAACATTATGGCTCACCCGTTTATTCTTCTACAAGACTGAATAATAGTCTATCTTGTATGTATGCTACACTTTCTCTATCCATTTGTTCGTTTATTGGCATCTAGGCTGTTCTGAGAACTAAGCTACCATGAATTGTGCTGCTATAAAATGCATATGCATGTATTACCATAGTGTGATGCCTTTAACTCTTATGGGAATACACCCAGAATAACTGTAGCTGGCTCAAATGGAATTTCCATTTTCAATTTTTTTGAGGAATTAACATAATGGCTTCTGTAACAGTTATGGTAGTTTTTATTCCCATTACAGTGTAGAAGGCTTGTTACTCCCCATGTCTTGGTCAGCATTTGTTGTTTTTTTCTGTTTTCAGTCATAGTCATTCTGATGTATATACCTGATGACTAAAGATGATGAGCATTTTTTCATGTACTGATTAGCCATTTGTAATTACTTTTTGGAGAACTGTTTATTTAGCTTTTTTGCTTATTTTTACTAGTTTTTTTGTCTGTTTTTGGAGGTTTTTTTTTTTAAATTCTTTGTATATTCAAGATACTAGTCCTCTTACAAAAAAAAATTTTCCCCATTCTGTAGATTGTCTCTTCATTCTGTTGAATCTTCCTTTGCTCTGCAGGAAGAGCTTTTTAACCTGATGTAATCCCATTTGTTGGTTTCTTCGTACTATCTCTTGTGCTATTGCATTTCTGTTTAGAAAGTCCTTCTTGAAGTTTTATCCTATTTTATTTACTGCAGTTTCAAAGTTTCTAGGTCTTTGATAATTTTCATTGAGAAATATGGGTTTGGATTTATTTCTTCTACACTAGGATAATGAGATTGCTCAGCAATATTTGTTTAAGAAGATATCTTTTACTTCTGATGTTATCTTTTAGGTTTTATAAACAAGTTAACTGATATGAAAATGTTGATATTAATTCCTAAACGTGCAATATATATTAACTTACCACTTTATTTTATTGATATTTTATGTTCCCATTAACTACCTATTGCATAGTATAATAAGAACCTCCTGACAAAACAAGATGATTGCGATATCAGGGATGCCCCACAAAAAGTCAGGAAAGCAAACCACATATGCATTCATTGTAAGCTATGTGTGTCTGGAATGTGTTGTCATCTGTAAAGACTACCTTAGGTATGATAATTGAAGTAAAGATTATTTTTTGTTGTAGAATTTTATTGGTATTTCCACTGTAGTTCATATAGGAATTTATTTCTGTTGGTTTTTTAGACTTTGCATACCAAAAAACAGCCAATGTTGGAAATGTTGATGCTTTTTTATAAACAATAAATATTAAAAATTCAAGTTTCTTTGATATTTTTCCTGTTAAGTACTCGTTTAATATAATTCTCATAAAATTAAAATTAATAACTAATCAATAGAAATATTCTAAACAATAAATGTGGCTAATATATACCAACAATAATGCATCTTTAACACAGAATATGCCAAATTAAGATGAACAGTTGAAGACAAATAGGAAGATGAGACTCAGGCATCCCAGAATCAATAGAGGAAACAGTTTAGACAAAAAAATTGAAAAAAGACTAATAAGTATGGTGGCAAATGCTCTACAGTGGCTGCACAGAATGAGAATAAAAAAACCTATATAAACTGCAGTGTAAATACAAACAAAAATTTGCCACAGAAATAATCGTTGCTTCAACTGTCACACCCAAGGAAGTCTTCACATATGACAACTGCATGTTCCGTGCATAAATATTTTGCACTGAGTGCACATATGTTTTGTTTCCCTGTCCTTTTTTGTAAGGCAAAGTTGGCATATTTTTGGTTTTCCTGTTGTTTTAGTAAGTCTTTGCGATGTTGCTCCTGCCTCTTCACCTGTCAGATCACTCATGTGCTCCACAATTTTGGAGGGTAGTTTCCTGGGCAGAAACATTTTGTTCTTCCTCTCCTGTAAATGACCGCTTATGGGTTCCAGTCCAGTCCTCTAAGAATATTTCTCATGAAATGTGCACTTGGTATTTTCTTTGTAAACTGTTGAACTATTTATGCCATGCATGTTTAGGATCAAGTAAAACACACCCCATTGGCTAATGCTTTGTGTTTCAAGTGACATCATAGTTTTAGTGTAACTCATCAATAACATCTACTCTGCCTTTGGTTTTGTTGTCAAGAGTTATGATCACAACCAACCTCAGGCAGTTATTTAAAAAAATCAGATGTTCTCAGTGTCATTGTTATTGTATAAACCTCAAGCCCATACCCGTAAGTTTTTTGCACAGTCTTTTATATTTCTTCTATTACCATGAGACAGTACTGCTAAGTACAGCAGACCTGTGAATGCTTTTAGTTCAGATAGTGAGGTATCACAGTAAACACTTTTTAAGTATGACTGTTGGTGCATACAGAACATTTTAGTTGTATTTCATCATTTGTATATTTCACAACATCTTGTGGCGTTTCATCTGTTACAATTTCCATTACTGAATGGCAGTACTTGTATTCTGTTCAGTAAGTGACATCCCTGCCAAGATCCTCACTGTACTTTTGGACCTAGTTCTAACATTAGATTGTTCCATTTGGTTGTGTGACCAATTTGTATCATTTCAGTTAGTCAAATATGTACTAACATTCCTGTTTTCTTCATCATCTGAATCAGGCAGGTCTTCATTCCTGTGTCTGTATGATCAATTCTTGCTCCATTCTTCTGTGTCAGGAACTTGATACAACCAACATCATCACATGGCCAACATCATCATCTGTGCACAAGTCACCTGGTAATTCACTTTATGTCCTCCAAAACTTGCAATTCTGGTTTTTCATGTTCTGTTGTAATAAGTTGGGCTCCTTGTACCAGAAAAATCAAAAGAAAAAGTGTTTTCACAAATAAGTCCTATTGCTTCTTTGGAACCCCTGTACACACCTTGCAATTAGTATGCCAAGTGGCTGACTGCACAGATGGCATCATGCACCCAGCTACTGGGAGCCATACACCACATTCCATTATGGTAAAGTACAAGTATACGTAACAGAAGAATGGTGTGGGTGTATTTCCTCCCCCCATGTTCATGTAAATATATGCAAAAACTGTTAGATGGAGCATTATATTGATAAAATCCAGTGTGACACTTTTGCACAGGTGCACACATCTTGTTGTTCATTGTACCAAGTGGGTAAACATAAAGATTGTTTGCTGTGTCCCCCAGGCTCAGCTACTGAGCTGCACAGCAGCCACGCTTATGTTAAAAGTACAAATTTACAGTAGAAAAGTATAAGGTGGTTTGTTGTAAGCAAATGTTATGCCCTGTGGTTTCCTTTTATAATAGCCGCCTTTTATTCAATCAGCATTTTATATTTTAGATATTTGTACACTTGTTTTCCCACCTACCTGAATTCTTCTTTATTTATATTTGTACTTCCTGTTATGTCTTAGATCTAAAACGTCCCTCAAAAGTCTGATATGTTTGAAGATGGAGTCTGGTCAGAAGTAGCTCACTGGGGACCTCACCTGGAAGAACATATTCTTGTCACTGGCTTGTCCCTTCTCTCTTTGCTTTGTGGCTGCCATTTGGTGAACAGCCGTCCTCCACAATGTCATTTTCATGTACTATTTCTGCCTTGAAACCAGCCAATCAGCGACTGAATCCCCTAAAACTATGAGCCAGGGTAAACCTCTCCTGTAAGTTTCCAGTGCTGGGTATTTTGTCCTAGTGATGTGAAAGTGATTAATATACCTCCTAATATCTAGCACATACTAATTGTTACATAGTAAATACTTGCTGCATGTTTCTTTTGGAAGTATACTATTTCCACTCTTGAAGTGTTAATGTCTCCTTCCGTCCTGAGTTTGATTGTTCTCAGGTACAAAAGATCATGTTAAAGAGGCAAGCTCTGAAACTAGACCTGTTTTCATATCCTAGCTGTACCATTTTCTAACCAAGCCAACTTAGCAAGATACACTAAAAATTTTTCTCTCAATTTTCTTAAAATGAAGGTAATGAAAAATCCTATATTATAAAAATGTATTGAGTGAGTTAACATATATTTTAGAACAGGGGACATGTAAATGTCAGATTATAATACTTGCTCTCATGCCTTGTCTCCCCACCCTTCTTTTTTACTCCAGCTGTTACCTATATATCTTGTACTTCTGGATTGTTTATGTTGAGCTTTTGGATATATATATTTTTTTAATTTAATTTTTTTTTTGAGACAAGGTGTCACTATACAGTTCAAGCTGGCCTTGAACTCACTTTGTAGACCAGGCTGGTCTCAAACTCACAACGATCCTCCTGCCTCAGCCTCACGAGTGCTGGGGTTATAGGTGTACGCCACCATGCCCAGCTTTGGTCTTACATTTTTTTACAGCCATTTGACTTCTTTTGTGGGGGCAGTTTCCTGGGGATTATCCCACACACACTTACCTTCTGAGACAAGATCTCATTCGGTGTTTAAATTTTCCAAGCTGAGCTTCAATTTGCAGTCATTCTGTCTCAGCCTCCCAGAGTGCTAGGATTACAGGTGTGTATCACTACATCCAGTTCCATTTGGCATTTTTAAATCAGTTTCCTACAAGAATTTTAAGTCAAAGTTTCTGCCTCGCATCTGTTTTCTTCATTTCCTATCTTAAGAGGCACTAACCTTTATCAAATTTAAAACCTCAATGCCTCCTATCACCGCTCCTTAACTTTGCAATTCATTTCTTTTCAATTCTCACTACTTTAGTTCAGACCCTTCATCATACTCATCCTAGCTATTTAAATTGTTTCCTGATTTCTCTCTTTTCAGAACATTCCTATCTTCTATTTTCTTTTGCTGTTAAACATCTTTCTACAGTGTAGTTATTGGCAAGTCATTTGTCAACTTAAAATTCTTCTAGTACCACCTCATCTCCTGCAAAAAGAGTTTCAGCTGCTTGCATGGGCGTGTACAATCAGTCCTAGCCCTATTTCTAGTTCTTTCTCTTAATACCTTTCTAGCCTCTTCTCCCTCCCTTGTGCTCTTTCACCATATACATATAACAAGATGGTTTTTTAACTTCTTGTGATTTGATCTGTCTTCTTGGAAATGAGGCCACTGCAGTAAAGCAAATATATATATATCCTGATGGTGAAAGCATTATCCTACTGCAGTATTGATAAGCAAATACATATATTTCCTGATGGTGAAAGCATTTAACTTACTTAAATAAGCGCTAGTAGTTAGACATTGACGAGTGACAAGAGAGGGATGATAATACAAAGACAGATAAAATCCTGAGAATGCACACATTATAAGACAGGCTCAGAAGCTTATATAAGGTGGTATTGTACCTTGCCAAAATATATGTGCAGTACTAAGTGGAAGCTCGAAGAATTAGCTCAGTAGGAATTTGAGAGGTGAGGTCGCACAAGAGGTAACAGTGAATTGCATTTTAAATGTTAAGATTTTACCAGTAGAGAAGAGGAAATATCTTGTTGACCAGTCTATCTGGTAACCTTGTAGAAGTTACTTGGTAAAAGCAAAACTACACTTAAACGTTGAAGACATTGTTTTCTGTATGATTGAAATAAAGGAGATTCTGGAGCAGTTTTTTAGCCTTCCCAAAAGAATAGATGTGTTCAGGAAACAGCAAATAGTTCATCATGGATGTGTAATGTGCTTAAGAGGGAAAGTTGAAAAGTTGATTTGGAAAAGTATTTCCAAAGGTGTTATGGTTTACATTCAGATGCCCCCGCCAGCCAAGCCTCATGCTATCATGGGTGTGGCCAAATCTAGTATTTGTGATTGGTTCATTGTCTAGTGCTCAGAATGGTGGCATGAATGCTACACTGGCCCAGGGCTGGAGCCAGCATACAGTGTAACAGCGGGGGAAGAAGGCATGTCTTTCTCTCTTTTGCTATTGGAGGTTGCTGGTGCCTTGACCATGCACCACTGCCCCTAGCCATGTTATTTTGCCTTGGAGCCAACCGAGTATGGACTGAAACCTCCAACCTGTAAGAAATAAACCTTCCCTTCCCTAACTTTGGGCATCAGGTATTTTGTCTCAACAACAAGAGAGAAAAATAACTAAGACAAAGGTTTTGCCATTTTTCTCTGATTTTGTAGCCTTTGTGCAAGGATTTAAAATGACAAATTTGTGTCTCTTAGGAGTATCACAGTGACAGCAATGTAGGAAATAAATGAAGGAAGCTAGAAACTGAGGGCAGGAGAACATGCCTAGGAGCTGGTGTACTATGCCAGAAGAAAGATCTTAAGTAAGGCAGGGAGAATGGCAAATATTTATCAACAAAGCCACAGAGATGTAACATGGGTACCTTTGAGGATTGTTGAGAGGCACTGAATAGTTCATTAAAATTAAGGAATTCAGAGTCAAATAGAACTGGATACAAAGCCTTACTCAACTGCCTGTTGTCAAGATGTTATCTGGGACAAATTAGTCTTTTCGAGCCAAGCTTTATTATGTATAAAACTGAGCATAATAGCAACTAGTTCATGATGAAGTTTTAAGCATAAAATGAACATTATCAACATGTGAAAATAAGTCAGAACACATGGTACCTAGCAGGCTCTCAATACACATTGATTTCCTTCTTTATTTTAGTTTACACTTAGGGAAACTGGTATTCAAAATGACTGACTTGTTCAGAGACACAAGGCCAATTTATTGACAGAACTTGAACTAGTTTTTTTCTTTCTGCCCCAAGTCCATTTTATTTCAAAGAGAAAAAAAATTTTCAAAACACAACAATCAGGGGGCAACAATGATATATACATTGCACAATGCTATCCCCAAATCTGTCACCCAGAGCACAAGACATCTGCATTCAATTGAATAGTACTAGCGCAAACTTTTCAGTGAACTCAGAGAAATCAGTAGTATAACTATCATATATACATATGTGTGTGTGTGTGTTTCAGCCTTTTACACTAGTGAGACAGTACGATATTTACACATGCATGTCTGGCATATTTCATTTATGAGTATGATCTCAAGTTGTATCCATTTATAAAAGTCTCAAATTTGTCCTTTTTTATTGCTGAATACTATTCCACTGTACAAAAGTATCACATTGTTTTTATCCATTCCTCAGTCAATGGGCATTTAGGTATTACAAGATCTAGCTATTACAAATTGTGCTGCTATAAACATGGGTGTACATATATGACTGTTATACGATGTTTTTAATTCTTCTGGGAAGACACCCAGAAGAGGAATAGCTGAGTCAAATGGGACCTTCAATACTAGTTTTTTGAGGAATCTCTACACTGATTTCCACAGTGACTGCATCAGCCTACATTCCTACCAGCAGTGGAGAAGGGTTTCTTTTTCCCCACAGCCTCTCCAACATTTGTTATTGGTTGATTTCTTAATAGTAGTCATTCTTTCTGGAGTGAGGTGGAATCTCAGTGTTGTTTTAATTTGCATCTCTCGAATGACCAGTGATGTTGAACATTTTTTCACATATTTATTGCTGTTTGTATTTCTTTCTTTCTTTCTTTTCTTTTCTTTTTTTTTTTTTTTAAGGTACCAGGGATTGAACTCATGACCTCACAAATGCCGGGCAGGCGCTTAAGCCACTGAGCTAAATCCCCAGCCCTTGCTGTTTGTATTTCTTCATCTGAGAAGTTTGTATTCATTTCAGATGCCCATTTTTGGATTGCATCTTTAAATCTGGGAGGACTGATTTTTTTTTTTTTAGTTCTTTATATGTTCTTGATATTAATCTTTTGTCTAAGGTATAGCTGGCAAACATTTTCTCCCACATCATGGGTTATCTCTTAACTCTGTTGGTGGTTTCTCTTGCTGTGCGAAAGCTTTTTAATAAGATGAGATTCCAGTTGTTGATTGTTTGTGACAGTTCCTCTGCAGTTGGGGTGTTTTTCCTAAAGTTTTACCTACCCTAGTGTTGGACTAGTTCTATAGCTTCAATTATAAATAGATTCTATTCTATCAAGCAGTATCCATAATCATATCCACTTTCATTTGTACAATTTTCAGCAAAGAATAAATCAGCAAAATTATCCTTTTTTCCATCTTGATAAGACCTAGTAATCACAGAAATTATTACAAGTAAGTATTCATTATACCAAACCCATCCTAGAGGGATGGGTATGAGTTCCAGTATAAACATCTTTAGTAATGCTAATTTCATAATTCTCAGCAGTTTATCTCAATTGATAACCTTTTCAATTCTGTTGTTTTTATCCTCACTGACATTGTTGCAACTTGTCTTAGATGCCTTAGTTGTCATTTTTCCATTTTGAGCATCGTTATATTTTCTAAATTTATAACTCTGACTTGATTGGCCATCTTGTCAACCTTAATTTGTTCCTTTCAAAGCACTCAAAAGTATGCTCTTGATTTTGCTGCATAAATTCAGCTATCTCTAACTTCTTTTTCTTCATTTTTTGATTTTCCTTAGTCTTATTGATTAAAGTTTTAATGTTTATGTAACCTTATAGTAGATTGAGAAGAAGAAAACTTCGGTATAGGCATTGAGAAACCTATTTTCTTCCCCATCTCTCTTATGGCCAAGTTCCTTCAACAGCGCAGTGTAGAAAATTACATTTTTAAAAGTTATCTTACATCTTAAAAAAGAGGACCCATGTTGTTATACAGAATATGCAGTCAGACCTCAATGACAATGATGTATTCTTAGAAATGCATCATCGATGATCTTATCATCTTGTAAACGTGATGATAGAGTAATAGAATGTGATTCCACAAACTGAATTGGCTACTACTTTACTAAACAATAGACTCTACTCTCATATGTGTGATCTATCCTTGACCAAAAAGTCATTATGTGGTGCATGGCTGTATTTTGTGGGGAATAAGATGAATATTAGACGTTTGACAAATAATGTAGGACATGGTATGCTGTGTCTAAAGCTCAAATAATTTAATGACAAAACACTGATGTAAAAACTTGAATTAGGAAGCTAATAATAGGAAAAAAAGAAAGCTTGCAACCAAAGGCATCTCATTGTAGTTACCTACAATTTGTTCTTTGACTTCAAATATTAGGTTTTCTTCCAGCTAGTGTAAGGTACTAGTTTACTTTGAAAATAACAACTCCTTACATTATGTTCCAATTTTCAAAGCATTTTATGCACATGTGATGTGTATATAAAAAATTATATATTTTTAAGATTATAGAAATGATCACTTTGGCCAGGTGTGATGGCCCATACCTGTAATCCCATTCTCAGGAATCTGAGGCAAGAGGAACACACTGTGAGTTCAAGGCCAGCTTGGACTACATAGTGAGACCTTGTCTCCAAAAAAAGAAAAAAAGAAAGAAATGATCACTTTCTATGAGTCTTATTGCTACATCATTTAAAAAAGACCTCAAAGATTATGCCATGAGTATTGTGAATATTGAGAATCAAATAACTATATTTGCATAAGAAAATCATATTACCTAGAATGCTTACCTAGAATGCTTTTTTAACATATTGTGCCTAGAATTCTTTTCTCAGTATCTTTGTTTTCTAAGTGTGAGTAGGTAGAAAATGTAACAAATTAGTGGAAAGAGCAGTTGCTGTGACCACATTTTACCTAGGGAGAAATTAACGAGTTGAACCCACATTCCAAAATAGAAAAGGCATTGGGAAAATATTTTGCTTAGAAGGAATAATTACGTTTTGTTTCTGTCTTTTCTATTCCTTATTTTAAACGTGTAACTTGAAACTATTTATCTTGAAATGTGTGTAGACTGGTTGTTTCTACTTTCCAACATACTTTGTCCCTTTTACCAGAATTTTCTTCTCCTGCCATATTTTCCAAACTCTGAACCTCTGTCAGACTTAATTCTGTTGTAAGTACATTAAAAATAAGTCAGTGTTCTTGTCTGCCCCTAACTCAGGTCTCAGCTTTCCTCTTTGCTGTCCTAATAATAGGGTATTTGGACAGTGCCATGCTAGTGACATATCTAGTGTCAGTCATTCCCAGTTCTAAGCTAATTGATCCAGTAAATTAAAATGGGCAAGTAGATGTAGTGGGTTGAAAGAGTATCCGTCTGTCGTGGATTTCCTTTTGATTTTCAAAAGGCATAAAGGCTAGGAATTACTAACTGTTCTAGTCTTTTCTCATTATTGGCAACTGA
Source organism: Dolichotis patagonum (assembly GCA_004027295.1). Lineage (NCBI taxonomy): Eukaryota > Metazoa > Chordata > Mammalia > Rodentia > Caviidae > Dolichotis > Dolichotis patagonum. The sequence goes on along the minus strand of PVJX010033631.1, from coordinate 4,538 downwards.
CAGATGAACTGATAAGGTGCTAATGACCTCTTAAAGTCTGCCCTGCTGGAAGGAAAAGGAACCCAGACAGCAAGTGTGCCTCACTCTGGAACCTGCCAAGATTTTTGTTTTTCAGTAGAATTCAACTCAAGGTTAACAAGTACACTTTGCTGACTACTTGTCAGATATGTAACTCAGCATGCAGGGCTACCAAAAAATATATAAAGAGTGATTGAATTATACAGTGAATGTTTTTGAAAAAGTATTACAGTAAAAGCCCTATTTCGGTTAATCCCCCTCAGAATAGTTCCACTCCCCCACCCTCCAACACACACATCCCATTGCCCTTGACACTTTCTAAGCAGTTCTGGAAGCCTTTTTCATGAATGTCTTTACAAAGTGTGGTTAAAAGCTACAGTGAATGCTGCTACCGAGTTACATCCAGTGGAAAGGCAGACTTGTAAAATTATTATGTGAGTGTTGTCATCTACTTTATTCATCCCAAATCTGGCACCATACAACTCCTGGGTCTTCCCCAAAGTCAAAAATGACCATAAAATGTAAACTTTTGTAAATGTAGATTTTTTTACAAATGTAAATCTATTTGATTCAGGCCATTGAAGCAGTTTCAACAGTGCAAATAAAGACACTCATGACCAAGGACTTTCAGAACTGCTTCAGAGAGTGGCAAGAACAATGGGATAAGTTTATTTAGAGCAACTGGGAATATTTCGAGAGATTAATTTGTTTTTTTTTAATTTCAGCTTCACAGTTTTTTTTTTTTAATCACACCTCATACATTACCAGTCAGAGGTCAGACTTACTCAGATGATTTAGACAGAAAACAAGCATTGCCATTGCGAGCAGAGCCTGACTGACTATAAACAAATCTTGTTTACATTGAAATAATTATCTCATCCCATAAAATATAGAAAATTAGACATTCCCATATTATTGGCTACTGTCATTTACTTGATTTGTAGAATATTTTCTAACAGTCTTCAACTTAATCGGCAATGATGCTAGTACTTAAAGTAAATCTTCCAGCTTTGTTTTTTGTTATGAATGTTGGTAAATATACCATTATTCTGAATGGAATTTAAACTTCCACTGTGTGTGTGTGTGTGTGTGTGTGTGTGTGTATGTTTTCATGTATCACCTCAGTCAGATGCTTGCTAATCCATCCCTCATCGCCTACTTCATATACTCCATTCATAGCAGCCCCTCAAACATGTACACACATACAGTTATGCAGGGGAATTGGTTCCTGAGGTGCTAAAACTACAACTACTCAAGTACATATACAAAATGACATGGTATTTATATATAACCTATGAGCCGTTTCCTGTGTACTGTAAGTCTTCTCTAAATAACAATACCAAATACAATGAAAATGCTATGTAAATAATTGTTACACCATAATGTTTAAGTAATAATGACAAAGAAAACAAATCTGCTTAGTACAAACACATTTTAAAAAATATTTTCAGTCTGCATTTGGTTCAATCTGCGGATGTAGACCCCACAGATACAAAGAGCAAACTGTACTTTGTAGCCTGCATATGAAGCAGTTTAATGTGAATGTGCAACGTAATTTTAGATTAGTTACTGAATATCAACTGGCTTTGAAAAGAAACTAAACATCATGAACTACATGATGAAAAGATTTAAACATTAAAATGGATGATGTTCTGTATTGGTCAATGTTCCATTAATAAAGACTCCTCTCTCTTATTCATGAAGAGGCTTTTTGGCTTCTCTTTTATAGTTTTATAGTTTAGATCATGAACTTTGGAACATTTAAGAAAGCTTATTATGATTCCTATTAAGGTTTCCCTTTGAATTTAACCTGAAGTAATAGCCCAGCAATTTAGCATAATATATAAGTAATAAAAGGAAAAAACACATTTTAATAGGCATTAAGAATAATAGCATGCTGTTATTCTGGGAATTTGTATTGATAGCTATTGCCAAATTGTGGAGCCTTTCTTGTTTAGCTTTTTGATAAATGTTAAGGCACCTCTAGGATGCTCTTTGTTGTTGGTTTTGTTTGATTTTTAGTTTTGTGTTATATACACATAGAGCCTTGCACACTCTCTTACCAGCAAGGTACATCTCCAGGTTTTTGTGTTTTGTTTTGTTTTGTTTTGGACACAGTCTCACTGCTTACCCAGTGTGGCGTTCAGTTCATGATCCTTCTGCTTCAGCCTCCTCGGTAGCTGGATTTGCAGATGTGAGCCATCACACCCAGAAAATGTACTGTCTTTAACTATAGAGTTCAGGTGTTCAGATGTTTATTCAGAATTACTACTTCTAACATGCAATCTTTGTGTTGGCTTTGTACTTTACTAGCATTTTTGTCAGCCATAAAAGAACAACCTTTGAAGCTAATACTTCTGATTTTATTGGTAAATGTAGGAATATTTAGTAAGATTTGCAATTATAAAATTAAAAGGACAGAAGTTAGAGAAGAAGTTATAAGTAAAGAGAATATTACTTATTTATCAACATGTGTGTGTGTGTGTGTGAGAGAGAGAGAGAGAGACACACACACACACACACACACACACACAGAGACAGGGTCTTGCTATGCAGTTCAGGCTGGCCTTGAGCTCACTTTGTAGTTGTAGCCCAGGCTGGTCTCAAACTTGCAACTATCCTCCTGCTTCAGCCTCCTGAGTGCTGCCATTACAGGCATACACCACCACATCAGCTTATTTTTAAACTTTTTAAAATTGCATAGCAACCACTTTCCTATCATTTAAAAAATATGTGTTTTGACATTTTAAATTAGTGTGCTTAGAATTTTAATTCTCATTTCTTCTTTCATGAATATAGTTTATCTTTTATCTCTTCCATAGTACAAGATACACACCAATTTATGCTTTCACTTCCCCAAAACTGCTTTCTGGATTGGTTGTGTCTCTTAAAATTTGGTCAATAATTTTTTTTTAATTTTATTTAAAGAGAAAAAAACAAAACAAAACAAAATAAAGGGTAGCAACAATACAGAATTCCAAGAAAAAAAGGAAAAGAACAACAACAAAAAAACCTAAGAAATTATTACTTGACAAATTACATACAGACTTCTTGGAAATAGTTGTTCAAATTACAGTTAAAACATGTAAAGTAGACATTCAAACAGTGAGACTGTTAACAGTTCTGCTCCACGATCTGACAAAAACAGCAATATGGTCATCCATCTTACCCATGCAAATATACATGCAATTATATCAAAAGGGTAGAATTAAACACAACAAAACAGAGCAAAGGGGATCACAAGAAAGCAATGTAAGAGACAAAAATTTCAAAACTATACAATCAGAGATATTCACTCTCTATCATATTGACTCTTGTTTTCTTCCAAGTAGTTGTCCATATTGTCACATACAGGGAATTCACATGAAACAACCTAGTATGGAATTGATCTGAGCAGGACGAGGAGGGCATTTCAGGTCTTCAAGACCAGACATTAGGGAAGCCAAGAATGACTGTCATAGTGTCTCTCATTCTCCTCAAAACAGCTTGGACCTTAATGTGTGTTGAACTTAAACAAGGCAAAGCAAGCTAAAATCACTTTGAACAAAAAGTGATAGTTTCGCTGAACTTCACATCATGACATTATGGAATCAGCACTGGGTATTGCAGTGTCTCTTTTTCTTCAAAGTAGTTGTTCATTTCAACATGTGTTATATAGTTGGTTCTCGTAAAGTGTTTATAAGCTCTACATATGCATGAGTCTCTAAATGTATATCTATCCTTTCTGTATTAGCAGGAAAAACAAAACAAAGCAAGATAAAACAATTCCTAGAAAAGCATGAGGCAAAAAAGTCACATAAAACCGCAATACAAGGTGATCTACAATAGTTACCATGATGTCTCAGCAGTGTATAACAACATTAATAAAAATGAAGCATTGGAGAAATTATAAGACTTCAACAGCAAGTGATAATCAAACCAGAGTGGGTATCTTAGTGAATCTTGTCATCTTCAGTGTAGTTGCCTATACACTTAGACTTGATGGTATCCATCACAACAGATTTAAATATAATCAGTCAATACAAAGTAGCAATCTAACAAACCAGATTCAAATAAGATCAGTCATAATAAGACAGTATAAGTTATAAAGGGTTTCAGATTAAGTTGATAGGAAAATTAGGGATGATTACCATAATATGGCCTCTTATTTTTGGGATAGCTGACCATGTCCTCAAGTCTAGTGTAAGTAGACAAACTTGAACAGCACATAATCCATCTAAGCAGAGTGGTGAGAATAATGTAAATTTTAAATCTTGTTACCCAATTAACAATATCCTTTGCCTCCCTTTTTTAGACAATTACTCCCTTTTCACTCCCATGGGTTGCACTGCTTGTTTTGGGTCCCATTGCCTCCCTATATAGAGCATCTCAATGGACTCTATGTCCTGATCTACTCTGCCTGTGTATCTCTCTGTTAGTGTTTTGAGGCCCTCTATACTAGAGATTATAGCCAATCTTCTCTGCCTCATTTCTGCTATTCTATTTTTCTGCCATTGGTTGTCTATTTTTCTGTTCCACTC
>PVJX010033630.1:0-19588 GCA_004027295.1 Dolichotis patagonum | reverse complement strand
CTCTTTTTTATCTATGTCTTCTTTAGATATGCTCAGCCATTCTTTCATTATTTGTGATTTCTTCTTTTACCTGAGACATTATTTCTGATCTCATTGCTTTTATAGTCTCATGAAGTTGTTTCTTTACTTCAATTACTAACCTTTCAGATATTTCAGGTGTGTGCCTTCCATTTTCTTCCATGACCATGTTCTGTGACTTGTTCTGTGTGGGCTGGAGGTCTGAGATTGCCTTTTGCTCCTTCATCTTGGCATTCTCCTGGGTTCCTCCCAACAAGTTGGTTGTAGGGTCTCAGGCACTTCCCACACTGGCTGCCCTTCCATGGTGTAGGGGAATGGGCCAGACAGCTGGATTTCTCTGACCCTGGGTTCCCAGGGTGTGGGGTGGGCTTCTGCAGACATGCGTGGTGGTGGGGCTGCTTCTTCTCTCAGCCTGTGTGTCTACACCGGGACTCCCCTGATGGTGGCAGGCACTCAGGGTGTGTTTGTCTGATTCAGGTACTGGCTGCCCACAGGAGGTAAGATTTTCAGTGGCAGCAGCAGTGCACATGGGTGGACCTCGCTGCATCTCACTCCCCACACTGGCTGCCTGCAGGAAGCAAGCCTTCTGTGCCTGCGGCAGACACTTGGGTGGGTCCGGCTGCGTGTCCCTGCCTGCGTTGGCTGCCCGCAGGAAACCATTAAGCAAAACATTTCATCTTGCTATAGTGACAACTTAAATCTCTGTGGCATTCTGAATGTGCTCAATGAGATAAAAATTAAAGTTTCCCTCAATTTACAAGTTCCCTTTAAGAGAAATTTGACCATGTGTGAAGTTACACTGAATCAGTCATCAGATGTCAAGTTCCAAATAGAAGTGAGTTACAGACCTTTCCTGGGGAGGATTAGAAAATAGGAAACAAAATTAGAATAAGGAGTGACAGAGGAGGAGCAGGGGTTTTCAGAATAAAAAGGGAGAAAACGTGAGGAAAGAAGTAAAGGGTATTCACTCCCCGACTTCTGAAAGTCTTCCTGTTTTCTTTCCTCTGTCACATTTATGGTTGTCTCCTCGTAACCTAGATTTTAAAAAATATTCATTTCCATTTATTTTTAATTTCTTGACAGGTAATAATTGTATATATTCATGATGTACCCTGTCATGTTTCAATGCATGTTCGTGATGTACAATCATCATATTAGGTATTAATGTGTCTGTGAACCTCAGACACTTGCCATGTCTTGTGTTGGGAACATTCATAATCCTTTAGATATGCTATTTTAAATAATCCTTTAGATAGCTATTTTAGATATGCTATTTTAAATAAATCCTTTAGATAGCTATTTTAAATATTCAGAATATCATTGTTAGTCATAGTGACCCTTCTGGGCTACAGAACATCAGAATCTAATTCTGCGGTCTCACTGTATTGCTGTAGCTATAGCCCAGGCTCTATCAGTTTCCCTTTCCCTTCCCCTTCCCATAATTACATTACTTTACCCTCCGTTTCTACCAGGTAAACTTTTTTCCAATTTCCACATATATGTGAAAACATATGGTATTTGTCTTTTTGTGTCTGGCTTACTTTACTTAAGATAATGTCTTCTAGTCCTACTCATGATGCTCAATGGAAAGGATTCCATTCTTTTCAATCTCTGAATAATATTCCATTGTATTTATATGTCATATAATGTCAATTCATTGCTGAATGTATCTAGGTTGATTTTGTGCCTGAGCTGTAATAACCTGAACTATAATACTATAATAAACAGGAGTGCAGTGCCTCTTTAAAATGAAGAGTTCATTTTCTTTGGATGTATATACCTGCTAGGGGACATGCTGGATCGTGTACAGCTCCACTTTTAGTCTTTTGAGGGCTCTCTGTTGAGGTTTATATCTAGATAATCCCCAAGGGCTTCATGCTGTCATAGACGGAGTTTCTGGAAGAGGATTGAACCATGCTATAGCTGACGTGCTGTTAGGAGGTGGGGTTTATTTGGGGGAGACTGATCGCTGAGCACAGTCAGGAAGGGATTATTCCTGGCTGCCATGACATGAGCACCTTTCCCAAGCCGGACCCTTCCTCCCTGGCTGCTTGCCTTGGAGCTCAGTAACTACAGACTGAGAACACGAGCCAAATAATACACCTCTCCTTTAAGTTTCAAGTTTAGGTGTTGTATGCCAGCAATGAGAAAATAACTAAGACAACCTCCATATTGCTTTTCATAATGCCTGTGCTAATTTATATTTCCACCAGGAGTGTAACAGAGTCCTCTTTCTCCATATCCATGCAAGAACTCATTATTTTTTATTTTTTTAAAGATTGTCATTCTAACTGGAGTAAGATAGAATCTTCTCCTAATTTGCATTTCTGTGACTAGTGATGTTAAGCATTTCTTCACTTAGGGGATATTTGCATTCTCTTTTGAGAAATATCTATTTAGATTATTTGCTATTTATTAATTTCTTGAGTGGCTAATGCCAGGACCTTGTGCATGCTGAACATATTTTGTACGGTGTGCTACACTCGCAGCCTTTACTCATTTTAAATTCAGATTTTAATTAATGCTTAGTCATTTGCTTTGTATATTTTGGACACTAACATCTTGTCAAATGAATAGTTTTAAAGTATTTTCTCTGATTTTGAAAGTTGTTTGGTCAGTTTGTTGATTGCTCTCTATCTTGTGCAGAACTGTTAGCTCGATACAATTCCTTTTGTCTAATTTTTGTTTTGTTTCTGCTTTTCATGTCTTATTTTTAAAAAATCTCTTTGTCTATGCCAATGTCCTGAAGTGTTTCCCATATTTTCCTCTCAGTAGTTTCATAGTTCAGGTTACACATTTAAGTCTTTGATCCATTTTGAGCTGATTTATGTGCATAGTAAGAGATAGGGGTAAATAGCTCTGTTGAGCTGTTTTCATGTACTATTCATCCATTGAAAACGTGTATAGTTCAGCGGCTTTTTCCACAGAGCTGTCTTGTCTACATCAACTCTATTCTTTCTCCTGTGTATAGTCTGGTTAATGGCTCTGTTCTCACTTTCCAATCAATCTAAATATCAGAGATGAACCCAATATTGTGGTTTGTTGTTTTTCATGCAGCAAGAAAAGCTCAGTTGATGCTACCTTAGAAATGTCCCTCACACATTGCTCCTTTAATCCCACCCATTTCCAGACCTTGTTTCAGTCCCATGCATTCTCCTCTCACATGACTTCCCATTAACTGACTCTTCCCTCTTTCTACTCTTGATTTGTCCTCTCCAAAGCCAACGCAGACCATTGCCCCTGTTTTGAAACCTTTGTCCTCCTCCATGACTACAAGATAAACCCAGATTCACTTCTGTGCATCCAGCTGTTTCACCCCTGAACTTCATCTTAGTCCTTACCTTCTCCCCATAATGCGTCCTAAAAATTCCAGTCCCTGTGTTTCAGGTCGCCAGGCCTCTGTGAGTATCTCCACGTGGTGACATAATGTTCTTTGTTCCAAGACCAGCAAATCTATTAAATGTCAAACATGAACTCGACTTGGTGAAATTTTTCTTGAATGCCCAAGATCATGCTCCCAGATCCTTTGAGCTGCCCCTGCAGCATGAGCCAACATTTGTGCCTGTGTAGACATCACTGTGCAATAATTTGGTTCAGTGTCTGTTTTAATTATACAGGAAGTTCTTCAAGGCGGGGGATTCCTCTGTCTAACTCACTACTTTGCACAGTTCTCAGTTCACCATGGGACTCAATATATAATGCAGAACGGTGAAACTAGTGTCCTTTTCAAAGCACGTCTTCAGATGTACTACAGATGGAGTCACATTTAGTAGCAAATGGCCAAGGAACCTCTCAGGGACTGGTATGATTTACAGTTTTCAACGTTGTGCTGCTTTCTCTTCGTTTTCATTTCTTTGCTATTTAAAAGTAGCCCTTCAACTAAGAAAAATAAAGATATCTGGCCCTTTTCTTCTAGATTACTGAAGTTTAAACAACTGGGTAATGGATAAACCTTTCTTTGGGCCACAGGCCCTGTAAAACTAATCTGTCTTCACACAGGAGTAAGTGAAAATGAGTGGAGGGAAGAAAAAAATGGAAAGTACAACTAAAGGTTGGAGAACTTTCAAGGCATTTCTTGAAGATTTAGCAAGTATAGAGATAAAGACAGAGCACAGTCATACATTGTGAATGTGAAATTATATTTGAGCATAACTAATGGCTCCATTCCTTAGTAAAGAGTTATACTTTACCAACCAGATGATCTCACTCTACCTGTCTATCTCAATCTATGTTTGCGTTCTGAGATTTTTAGCCTTCACATGTGTGCTGGCTTTGTGAAGATTCATTTGAATCTTAACAGCCCAGTTTCCAACAGGTTTTAACTGCTGTAGGTCGGGTTACCTGCCCACCCACGTATGTTTGTTAGGGGATGTCTGTTCCTGCCACACAGCCCCTTCTAATTCAGGTGGTGTTTATTTTTTTGGCTTGTATATTTATTTGTTTTGTTTTTTGACCACATGACTTTGATTTAATCTTTTCTTTGCCTTTGGATGGAAAGTGATAAGAATTTCAGTGTCAGCAGATCTATAATAGCTAACTATGGCTCTGATTAGAAAAGTAAAGTTGAAGAAGTCAGGCTTTGAGGATCTTGAAGAAAACCATTTTGAAAGAAATTGCCAATGGCCATACAGAGGCACATTGAATGGAGCAGCCAGCACGGTCATGTTCACATAGAAGCTGTAAGGAAGTCAGTGTGTAGTGGATGAGAAAAGCACAGTGCGCATACGGTGCAGAGTTGAATGTACATGGTCTGCAAGAAGGGTGAAAAGGAATACTTTCTGGTTGGCTGCTGTTCAAGTCCAGCTGTACTGCGTACCTTTTCTTTTTTTCCTTTGCTTTGCATTGTTTTTCTTTTTCTTTACCCTTTTCTTTCCTTTTCTTTTCATTCCTTTCCTTTCCTCTCTTTTTATTGCCTCAAAATCAGGGATTGATGCTAGGACATGACTAGTTACATGTGCAGGCTCTGTTATTATTTATTTATGTATGTATGTATTTATTTATTTAAATTTCAATAACAGCGTTTCAGTCAGTTGCTAAATTGCCCCAGCTGAGCTCAAGCTCATGGTCCTCTACTTCAAACTCTCAAGTAGCTGAGATTGTAAGTGTGTGCCACCACACAGGACCTGTGTGCCTTCTTGCAATGACCTGCTATAGTCTTCCTTTCTTGAGTGTGTCTCTGTTCCTTGCAACCCAAAACTCCTTGCTGAAATGCCAGTATTCTTGTATGTTTCCTCCAGGTTTTACTGTTACACAGTAAAGAGCAGTTTTCCATGTCTTGTCGCCCTTGAAAAATAGTTTTGCATCATTTCTTTGCTTAGCTAAACCCTATTTAATAGCTCCTATTACCTGTCAAGCTTTATGCTCAGCAGCGGGCAAGTGTTCCTTAATTCTGAGTGTGCTTGCATGCCCTTAAATTAAAGCGAGTACCTTTTAGATCTTCCAGCATCAATGACACACCTGAGGCTACAAATGCCTATGATGGTGACCACAGGTGCTGTCACTTCTTGGTCTACAGAGGCAGAACTGAGCATGTCTGCCTTTTTGAGGGTTTGCTATGGATTAGATAGGGTTTGAGTGTGTCCTCCAAAGTCACATGCTGGAAGCTTAGTCCCTAGTATCAAAACATTGAGAGGTGATGTGACATTTAAGAGACAAGGCCTACTGGAAAGTGATTTTGCTTCGAGCAGGATGAAATCTTTGCTTGTGGGAGTGGATTCTCACTGTTGAGGTCCCGTGACAGTAGGTTATTATAAAGGAGCCTGGTAACTCCTCTCGATCTACCATGATTCCCATCTCATCACGTGATCCCTTTTCTGCACATTCTCACTACTGTGATGCCGTTTGTCACGAAGCCCTCACCAGAGCCAGGAACCACCAGCATTGTGCTGTTGACTCACAAACTGTGAGTTAAAGAAACCAAATGTTACCCAGCATCAGGTATTTTGTTATACTAACACAAAATATATGGAGACACAGTCCTAGGTAAAGCCCAGGGCAGCATTATCGGGCAGCTACATTTTATTGTAGGCTGAGTAAAGCAATCCATGGATCTCAGATCCAAATCCCTGGAACCTGTACATGATACTTTATGTGGAGAAAATTCTCCCCACAGGTAAACCAAGTTATGGATCTTCACTTTGGAAAATTACGCAAACTCCAATCACAGGTGGTTTCCTGAGAGAGATGCAGAGAGAGATAAAACACATGGAAGACAGGAGGGCGTGTGGGAGAATCTGAAATGATGTTGATACAACTGAGGAATGCTGTGGCAGTAAGAGCTGGAGGAGGGCGGCAAGGCTTCTTCCCCGGGGTGTCTTGGTGGACTGGGCTTCTGCTCACACCGTACTTGTGTTCCAGTGAAACACGTTTCAGGTTTTTGTGTTCCGGAACTTTGAGAGAACATAATCCTGTTCTGAACCACCAGGGTGTGGTAATCTGTTAGGAACAGTTTGTTATAGAGGGTTGGGATTGCCTTTCTTCAGAAATCACAAATGGAAAATACCTGTGGTGTAGAGAGTTCGAGAAAGGGTCCTGTTGAAGACTCTCTTTACAAGCACAAGGTATGTCGCACTTCCTCCACTGGCGTTCTCCAGACAGCACCGATTTTATGAGCATGGGAAGCCCGCTCCTACCTCCAAGCTCAGTGACTATAAGCCATATCCTAAATTCTGAATGAAGAATCCTGATATGTCTCAGGGACTATCAGTAAAAGAGTTTGGATCAGTTTAGACCTGCAGGGATTCTTTTAGACCACCACTCTGTATTAAATACTCATAACCCTAAGGTATCGGGGAGGCTGTAGTATGGAAAAGATCCCAGCAGAAGATGGGTGTGTGAGATGCCAAGTCTGCTCCGTGTGACAATGGCTGGCAGTTACATGGGCTGTTGGAGGGGTGACATTTGGAATCTGCAGAACACTGCATTCAAGTCTGAGTTTATTGGAATGGTAGCATAAAGCATTGGCTTGTTCTTGATTGCTAGTATTTCATTATCAAATGTAATATTTGTTGTAGAGTAGAGTATATTTACCCTGTTCTGTCTCTAGTTTGCTAAATTAAAATTTTCTTTTTGTTACAAATAGAATTTGAATCATATCAAATGATTTTTCTGAATCTTAAAAATATTATTTATTTTTATTCTCTTAAGAAATTAGTGAAAAATTAATGTACTGAGTTCTTTTATTGTTTTCTAATATTAGACCAACCTTACATTCCAGAACGATAACACTTGATATGATTTATTATGTGTGATTACACACTTCTTTTGTGTGTACTGCTTAAATTCATTTGATACATTCATAGAATTTTAGACTACATACAGGAGGGTATTGGCTCACAATTTACTTTTAATTTGTAGTTGTTGAATAGTCTTAGCACTAAGATAATTTAAATGTTAAATAATGACCTTCAGAGTGCTCCCCGTGTTTCTCTTCTCTGAAAGTGTACAAAATAAAAATAATTCATAAACAAACTGAATTTGACACTTTATTTGTGGCAAGATTGTTACTGATTTAATTTTTGACAAAATATTATGGAGTGTATTAGTATGTTTTGTATTTATCCCTTAACCAATGCTATTTAGTGATCTTTTCCAGTATCAATTTATTTCATCTAAGTTTTAAGTATAATAGGTATAAAGTTTCCATATCTTTTCTTTATTTTTAATACTCAGTGTTCTGTGCTACAGCCCTTTCCTACTATTACAGTATGTGTAGCTGCATATTAGTGCATCATCTCTTTATCTTATGAAGAATTTCTGCAAAGTTTTGCTTAATCTTTTAAAAAACCAATCTGGTTAGTTGAGACCCTATTTTGATATAGTTGCTCTCACCTTTAATTCATGCTGGTATTTTTATTAATTCATTGCTTTCATTTTCTTTGGATCAATTATTTTTGTTTTCCCTAATGTCTTAACTTGGACAATTGGTTCATTAAATTTCAGGGTTTTTTTCTTTTCTAAGTATTTAAGGGTGCATATATATCTTTTAAAATTCTGGTTAAAATATCCTACAAGTTTTAATGTATGGTGTATTCATTAATTTCTAAGTATATTTCTAATTCTTACTACAATTTATTTAATAAACTTCTCATTTAAAAGTATAAATTAAAATTTCCAAGAATTTTCCCAAAGTATTTTCTTTTTTCTTAAATGTTCCGTGTGTTCTGTTTTACAGTTATACTGTAGTTATATGATACTGAACATGATCCGCAATTTTCAATGTTCTATGAGTGTTTAAGAAATATAACATGTTCTTTAAAGTTTGAATAAAGTTAAGATTAACTATGCAACTAATATTTTTTTCTAGTGTATCAACTACTTGAGAATGTTTACACTTTTAAGTCATAAGAGATCCTGTTCTCTACAAATTCTTTTCACTCCTTAGAACAGTGTTTTTCTGTGTTTTTCAGAGATTGCATCAGAATCTCCACTGTGCTTGCTAAATATTCAAAATATTGGACCTATAGCCTGCAGATTCTGATTCAAGAGACCTAGGGTTCTAGGACCAGGAATCTACAATTTAATATAATATTCAATATTTGAAAACCAATGTTATCAAGCAAGTCAGCTAAAAGATGGCTATATAATACTGCCAAACCATAATATTTTTTCTTGCTTAAGCACAAGACTCTGTTTACTTGTCAAATCAGTAAAATTTTTGTCTTCAAAGAATGCTTTATAAATATATTTAAAAATGTAAAGACAATAATAATTATCAAATTAACCACAAATCTAACTTCGTATACTGTGGTAAGCAGCAGCGTCAAATCTTAATGTTCTCAATCTGATTCACAAGTTATTTCTTATAGTCTTATGTATCTGTCTTTCCTAGAGTTTCTTGTTTTAAAATAATGCCAAGGAATGCTAATTTTAAATCTCTAATAATTTATCTAGACCCAGGTAGATTTTAGTGTTGATCATGGCTGTGGAATTACATTACTGCCTAATGAAATTGTATGCATTGGTTTTATATCCTTAATTAAAATGTGTATATTTTTCAGAGAGTCTTTTATGTTTATTGTATGTCCATGCCATCGTCTTGTGTGATGGCAGCAGATACGACAGATGGTGAATAATGCTTTTGAATGATAGATTTCCAGTGTTATATATTTTTGCACCAATTTTTCAAGGTAATGAACTTCAGAATTTTAAAAAAATACCTCAAAAATGATCGGTAACATTTTTAATACCATAAATATTTTATAATACCACTTACTGTATATTAATTTTCCTTTTTCTGTGTGACAGAATCTAGAGAATGCTGCAGTAAATGCATTTGTATACTATAACAGCTAATATTTTTAAGAATCTTTAAAATATACTATTTTTCTGTACTTGTTTATTCATTTATTCCTGGCACCAATCCTGTACCCACTAATATTTATTTACATAAATATGTTCAGTGAGGCTTAAGAGACTGGTTTAGAGAAAACAGGTATCATATAGATGTCCTTGTGATCCAAATTTTGTCTGCGTGGTGGAGACAAGCGCATCAAAGTCTGAACAGACGAATATATTTCAGAATCACTCGTTAATAATGATAGGTAAGCAAGTAAAAGACAAAAAGTAAATCAATTATACTTGATGGACAAAAGAGACCTGTATTTGGAAACAGAGTGCGTTGGTGTGTTTTTGTCACTGTAATAAAACAGCTAACGTGGGCTACTTTGTACAGAAAAGACACTCTTTTGGCTTATAGTTCTGGAGGTTTAGCATCTGGGGGCCTCATCTAGTGTGGTCTTCTTGTTCAAAGTGTCCCAGAGTGGTGCCAGAAATTACATGGCTAAAAGGACAGTCAGGCTTTCTGGGTATTTCACTCCCTCTGCGTTTAAAGCTACCCTGACCCAACCACAAGGCATCCACCCTAATGACTTTCTCTAATGCTAATCAGTCCCTCGAGGCCAGCCTGTAAATTACAGTCAGATTAAGATCATCCTCTTAATACCATTATTGTATTTTGTGGATTAAACTTTTCATGACTTCAGGGAATAAGCTCTATTCAGGGCACAACCCATGGTTTCCCTAAACAGCATATGAGAAAATCTTCTGTGTATCATGCTGTTTAAATGAAGACTGGTTTTGTTTACTCCTGGTAAAAGCAGAAAGACGATGCCTGCCTTATCAGAGGAGAGGAATTTCATTGCTCCTGGACTGAGGAGGGACTGTGTTATCCTCAGAATTCTCAGAGCTCACACTGGAATGGTCCAGTGTATAACTCATTTATTTTCTTCTTGAAGTCATTGATACAGCCTTAACCACAAAATTCTCAAGGTTTTAAAGTGGGATCTGCCAATATCATGTCCTGATACTGATATGACTCAACATGACAAGGTGTGCTAACCTCAAAGCATAGTAATGAGAGTAGCTCGTATGGATTTGCCTGGCACAGCCATAAACCCACAGTGACTTGGCATTTACTGTAGTAACTTTATTAGAATATTAAGCCACTACTAAATGTACTGTTAGAGAATGACCATCAAACATAATGACTTAGGGAGCCAAGCTATCAATTTGTTCATGAGAATAGATTAAGTACAAGGGCACACTTATGTTTATTGCTAGTGTAATCATTGATAGATCGTGTCAACTTGAGAAGTTTAGAAGCTGACTTAACTAAGTAACTCAGGGGCTCTACATCCTAGTGTGTAGAGGACACGCCTGGGGAGGCAGTTTATACTCCATGATGTCATAATGGTTGATTCATTGTGTCAACTTGAAAAGTGTAGAAGTTTAAGTAACTCAGCAGTGGTCCAGGGTCTTCGCTTTGTAAACATCCTTTGTAACCAACAAGCCAGGGAGATGGCGGCACCCCAGGACGGGTAGCCTGATTACGATATAAAGGAGCAAAAAAGCATTTTCTCTCCCTTTTCGCTCTCGTCGGTTTTGCAGTCTTCTGCCGCCTCATACACTTGCATTGTGCCATGCCACCCTGCCTTGGATACAGCTGGCTACGGACAGAAGCCTTCACAAACTATGAGCTTTCTTTCCTTAATTTGGAGCATCGAGTATTTGTCTCAGAAATAAAACGAGAGTAATTAAGACAACTATCGTTTGATTTAACCTAGCAGTATGGATTGGCATGGTGGTAGAGTTATAAACTATTTAGAAAACTTTTTACAGCTATATCTGAATTTTGAATGTGGTCAGGTTCGTATCCAATTAGGCCACTTGGAACTCATTCAGTATTTTTCTAACTCCTAGAGACAGCTCTGAAATGGAATATTTTTGAAGACCCTCCCATAGTTTAGTTTTCTTTAGATTGAAAAAAGCAAGTTCCAGAATTACAGAACCACACAAAGCAGCTAGTTTTTGGTCCCTTGTTTTGTTGTTAGTAAGGCAGTGGTACATTCTGGTTAAATTACAAGAGAGGGAGAATAGTGTATCGTAGCTCATGGCTCTGGTCCCAGAAGGGACTGCCTCTGCTAACGGCCTGTGTTTTGTTTTCTGTTACTGCGGATTGAACCTCAGAACCTCAGACTCAGACCTTGCACTGAATTGCCTCCGCAGAATTTTTTGGAAACTGTGTCTCACTGAGTCAGTAAATTGCCAAGTCTGGGCTCACACTGGTCCTCCTTCCTCAGCCTTGCAGTGTGCTAGGATTACAGGTGTATACTGCCATGTCCATGCCTGACTGTTGATGGCTTTGATGACAGAATCCTGAGGTGGCACAGGGCACCACATGACATGAGACAGAGGAAGGATGTATGTGTACACAGTTGTGTATATGTGTGTGCATTTGTGTGTATGTGTATTCGGGGCTCTTGACATTTAAAGCCAGCAGGATTCAGTTAAGGAGGCTCCATCGTAATGAATTAGTCTAATTGGAGTCACCTCAGCAAACTCACCTGCAAACACCATTTTAATACCTCACGATGGAAATTAAACTTCAGTACATGAAGCTTTGGGTGATACTCAACCCCTGTCCAAACCATTGCACCTGGGAAGGGATGCATTTATAAGTTTAAATTGGTATCTTTAGAGCATGCCCACAGTATCCCTGTCATGATATGAGACTTAAGGTCCTTCCTTATATTTCAAGCATAAATTTTCCCTGGACTAAGCATCTTTTTAGGTTAAAAAATGTCATTTGGCTGGCTATCAGTCAGACTTGGTATACATTTTAAAAGTTACGTCATCTTTCAATGCATCAAAGTTAAGATGTGCGCCAAGTAACTGGAGAGGATCTTTAAATTCTGAACTTCACACAACATGCAGAGTTTGTAGTGGGACATCTTGTGACTGACTTTATTTTGTCACTTACTTTAAATGGGGTTGGAAGTGGCATATAAATATGGAATAGAGACATAGTCCAAGGGACATCATTTAAATCAGGCAAACTTCTTCCTTGATTATGTTGGCATCAGAAAATCAGTGCAATAATAAAAGAAATTATACACTGCAATATGATACTTAAATTTTATCCAAGAGCTTTCTTCTAAATTTAATGATGCTTCATAGACCACTAAAAATATTTTCATAAGTGGATTCTTCTTAGCTGAGAACCAGAATATCAACATTTCTACAGAGAAATTCCTTGAAAATGCTTTTTCTGTAATTTGAGTGTAATTCAACCTCTATTAACTGATTTTTCTTTTCCACTTAGCCATTGAAATGAAAACAGAAGAGGATCATTTGTTTAACCTATGAAATTTTTGTGAATGACAATTATTAGCGTAACTCAGCAAAGTGGTCTAAATGTCCTAAACAATTTATTTGATTACCAATTATGATTCAGAGTTTCAAATTATGTTTGATATACCACAGCTTCAGGTGAGAACACTTGTCACTTCTACAACTGAAAGTGTATGAATTTGATTCAAAGGCGATTTTGGAGACTTCAGTTTCGAGTCAGTGTTCAAATTTGAAAACTTTCCAAGTTCAGCTGTGCTTGACTTACTTGCTTGGGACGAGGGAGTTGTTACAAGATGCTTTCCTGGGAACCTCCGAAGTCCTAAGTTAGGGTTCAAGGTGGGGGTAGGGGTTTAGCCAGGGTGTGTGTGTGTGTGTGTGTGTGTGACTCCGAGTGTAGAGAAGCACCCACAGAAGCTGTCAGCTCTGTTTGGTGACAAGGCAGAATTTCTGTTTCTCTCACTGAATGCAAAGCACGTTCCTCAGCTTGTTTCCGTGTCTCACAACCACTCCATCTGCGGGCAGACATCTGGTGATTTGGGAAGGAGACTCTGAGAGTGGAGCCCAGTGACTTTTATTTATGCAGTAGCACCCTAGCGCCCCACAGTATCTAGCACCTACTTAGTTATAACTTAGTCGCTACTGGTCAGCTCATGCCCCTCTTTCCCTCGTTCCTGCCAGACCCTCTTGGCCATTGCTGTACTCTCAACGTCTATGGTGTCCACCTTTTATATAACACATATGACAGTGAACACAGGTACCTGTGACTGACTGTACGTAATGTAATGATCTCCATCCACTCACATTAGCACAGGTGACAGGATTTCAGGTTTTAATGGTTTAATAGTATTTCATGGTATATATGAATGTACTACATCTTTACCCATTTAGCAGTAAATGGGCATTTAGGTTATTTCCATTTCTTAGCTATTGTGAATAGTGCTTCAGTAAGTACACGAGTGCAGGTCTCTCTCTCTTTCTGAGATAGGGTTCACTATGACATTCAGGCTGGCCTTGAACTCACTTTGTAGCTCAAGCTAGCCTCGCACTTGCAGCGATCGTCCTGCCTCAGCCTCCTGAGTGCTGGGATTCAGCCTCCCGAGTGCTGGGATTACAAGTGTGTGCTGCCATACCTGACTAGGTATTTCTTTAGAATACTGATTCATTTTCTAGGGTGTATACATCCAGTAGTGGGGTTTGTGGATCACATGATAATTCTATTTTTAAGTTGTTGAGTTTTCCACAGTGGCTGCACAGTTTTGTGCCATCTTTCTTCTGATTTATCCCATTACCTTATTTCTCAATTATTTAAAAGTTCGGTAGAGTCCAGAATGGTGCAGATTATCATGCTATTTTAAGAATTCCAACAAGTATTAGAGCATTAACTATGGCGAAAAGCATTTAAAATTATCGTTCTGCTTTAGCAATATGTAGGATTTCATAGACTTCCCAGAATCCTACAGCTGAACAGGTTCTTTGAGGTGATTTCTGTGCAATAGATGGTTATTTAGGCCTAGGTCATAGATGACGCCTTTTCCTGGGGGGAGGTAACAGGCTGACATCCATATGGTCCTAAGATTGTCTAGCCCTATCCTACTTTCTCCTTCTCAATTATAAGTGCCAATCAATCCCAGAATAGCTACTTATATACTGAGAATGAAGATTCATAAATTTGATGAAAAGGAAAATTACACATTAAGTTGTCAACATATCAAATTTATTTATCTCAGTTTAATGGATAGATTCAAATACTCTTCAGTAACTTCAGAAACACATGAATGACATTTAAAATACTTAGTTTTATTTTTGCTTCTTGGAGAAGACTGCTGCAGAGCACCTTACTATATTTTCTACCTTCGAAATAAATAGGTTCAGTTTGAAATGAGAAAGCTCTCAATTACACATACACTTTTATTTTCCCTTA
This sequence comes from Dolichotis patagonum, assembly GCA_004027295.1. NCBI lineage: Eukaryota > Metazoa > Chordata > Mammalia > Rodentia > Caviidae > Dolichotis > Dolichotis patagonum. The sequence continues at coordinate 5,019 of PVJX010033630.1, read as the reverse complement.
ATGACATTCTAATTTATCTTGGGACCTAATGTTATGGTGAAACTGATTTACTGGAGTACTATGAAAACTTTTATAAGCAGCGATGCATTTATGCAGTATTTTTGATGTTTAAATTTTTATGATTGTATATTACCCTCTGTTTTAGAATTAATACATTTCCTGTTCTTGTGTAAAAATATTTACTTTCTGAAGTTGAAGGCAAAATGAAAATTTTCCTATGAATTAATATATTCTTCAATCTTGTCCTACACTAAGTATTCACAGAGGGCAGTCTTGTTTCCACCCCACTGAAGCACGCATGCCCTCCTGTTCCTCAGAGGAAGGGTCACTGAGCTGAAAGAGAAACAACCTTGCAATAAGGTCTCAAAGAGCTCCAGTTGGCGCCTGTTTCAGCCGGATAGTCCCGTGCAGGCCAAGTCACACTCCTAACAGAACACGTTACCACATCTTTTCAATAAGGTGTAGCAGGAAATAGGAAAGGAAAGCGGAATCCTCTGTTTGACAAGCGTTTGGGCTGACCTGGCGCACACTTCAGGAGCTCTCTCTCTCTCTTAGCCCTTAGCCTTCTACGGAGCCCTGAACACTTTCTTATTGGAGAACACTCACTGCGGGACAGAGGGTTTGTTTTCTCACCAATCAAAGACCCATTTCACCACTTATAAATGCTCTAATAAACACTGATCATTTTGATAGTGACTTGGATATACTTGGAGCATTTCAAATAGCAGTTTTTCCCGTTAAAATTAAGTTCATGTTTATCGCTCTGTGTGCAAGTTACAGCACCTGCAAATTATCCAGCAGCTGTTCTGAGTCCTGTATGAGTCCAAAGAGATTATTTTCTTTTCTCCCTCCCACACAGCACAGTTAGAGTCAAGGAGACCTGGTACAGTGCTGGAGCAGGCGTGGAATCAAGGTAACCACACCTCACCAGTTAGGTCTGTTCTAAGAACTTTCTGACACCTCCACTAGAACTCTACTCTGAGCCAGTTACCACTTTCAGTGCTGACGGCTCCAGCTCAGGAGTGCCAGGGCCAGGGCCAGGCCTGTTGACCAGCTCTTTGTCCTCTGTGGCGACCCACGCCATCTGGGGAGCAGAAGGAATGTGTGACTTCAGGGCCACATCCCTGTAAAGGACACCTTTGGAGAAGCTGGAAGACCACAGGGAAAAAATACCATCCGCGGAGGCACTAGGAAGCAACGTGGAGAGCCATGGAAGGGAGGGTAAGTATCTGCACTCACTGCCTGTGTCCCGCCGGCTTCCCAGTGTGCTGGAAGTTCACTTCCTCTGCCCCGAACACGCCCTCTGCCCCAGACCGCTTGGCTCTGACACCCTGACCCAGGAGCTGTACACTTTCGACTGTTTTGGGTGAGGCACTCACTCAAGGCCTTCGGTGCAAAGCAGCCTGCTCTGTCTCCAGGAGGAGGGAGGACGCGGAAAGGATGCGTAATATTTCTGCATCACTGAACTTTCTAGTGAAGTGGGAACTTTCCTCCCAGGGTCAAAAAACAACTGCCAAAGCTGGCCAAAGAAGGCAGGAGAGAAATCAGGGTGAGAGGAGAGGAGGAAGGGGCCTGTAACATGACTTCCTGGAGAGGATGGAGGTCCTGGCTCTCCTCTGTCAGCCTGGTCAGTGACTCCCCAGGGGCGCACGCCCTACAGGGGTGCTACCTGCCTGGGTCTCAGAGGGCCATGAAGACTACACAGGACAAGTGCCTGGGCGTCTGAAGCAGGAGGAGAAAAAGTACCCAACAAAGACTGTCCTCAATCAAACTTTAGTCAGGCTCTCCTAAATACATGTTTTTCTAATCTACTTTCTTTTTCTATTTTACATTATTAGTACACGTGCGTAGTATATAATGTTTTCATTCCTTTTTGAAAATCATGCATCTCTACAGTACATTTTAGCTCCTGTTTTCAACCTTTTTGCCTTTCTCCCCTCCCTCCATCTTTTGATCCTCTTCCATTTTTTGGTACGTATTTGCAGTACGTGACGTTTATGATCCCTGCGTGGAGTTGGTACATGCACGTATCACAGCCCTAACCCTCCCTCAGTTTCCATCCCTCCCTCTTTCTTTCCTGCCCCTCGCTGCATCTCTTGATCTCTTCCTTCTCTGAGAGTGATCTCTTTCCCTCTTCCTATTGTCTTTTGTTTTGCTCCTTATTTTCAGTCCGGGTTTCTCATAGAAGAGAAACTTTTTATTTTTTACTTTCTCTCTCTGTAACTTACTTTTTAAAAATATACTTTATTTTCTTGTTTATTATTTTTAATTTTATCGATTAAAACCATAAATATGTAAGGAGTATCTTCTTGTTTTGATATAGGTACTTACTGTATAAGGTTCAAAGCAGGGGTGACATCTATATCCTCAAACATTTATCATTTTTTAACGCTGAAAACATTAACATATTTGAAATCCTTTCCTGTAGAATTTTTAAAAATAGACAGTACATTATCATTATCTATAGTTACCCTTCTGTGCATTCTAAGTCTGTATTTATTTATTTTTGGTTCATTTGTTTTTGCTTTTTTGGAAACGAGACTCCATACTTGGGACTTATCTGGAGTGTCCTGCTCCGTCACTCAGTGAGAATCCCTGACCTGGGCCTCTGGTCAAATTTCTCTCCTGAACCCCTTCTCCAAGTGCGATTTGATCACTGAGGTCTCTTTGTCTTCAGTGAGAATTCAGCCAAGCCTGTTTCCTCAGAATCCCTTTCCTCTGCTAATGTTTCCTGTCATTAACTTTCCATCCACTCATCTTTTCCCTGCTCCTTGGCTGCAAATCTCACTTGTCTTCATTGTATTCAGAATTGAGTTAATCATGGGCTTTTGAACTCGCTTCCAGGTAGGATTCTACTGTACAGGACAGAGAACCATAAAATGGTTGGAATTTCTTAAAATCATGAAAAATACCAACAATCATTTTACTTATGAATACTGTTTCTAATGATAGGAATACATATAAAGTGGAATCAAAGAATCTCATAAGTAGGAGGAATTTCAAGTGGATAATTTCCAATGGCCAGTCTTTTGCAGGGATTCTTAGAATCTTTCGTTTTCTAATTTATAGTCACTCTTCAAGAAGGAGGATATAGTAAAAAATATTTCACCAACTCATTGTAACAATAATCTTTTCTTTCCTTCCACAGAACTGTTTCTTTTAACCCATTTTGGGAATATTGTTCTTAGAATCCATGATTCAAGAATCCTACACATGATAATTTCTAAAATAGTTCTTTTCTATTTTAAAGTTATCATTTCTGGAACTCTAAGTGATAGGGGATTTATTATTTTATAAAACTATTTAATTTAAAGTCAGTATTAATTTTTACAGTTCAACTTGTGTGCTCAACATGCATAGCCTAAAAATCATGATGTTAAAAAGACCTTTTGTTAACTAATTGATGAATCAACATCAGTCTTCACAGAGGTTTGGAGCATGGATCTAACCTTGTCATGTTTAATGTGTTTTATCAGTAAGTTAGAGTAGGAGTTGGTAAAATGTCTTTGTAAAGGACCAAAGAGTGAATAACTTCATAGGTCATACGGTGTCTGTTATAATCACTCAGTTTTGTCACTGTAGTGCAAAAGCAACCATAGACAATAAACAGACAAATGAGTATGGTTTTGCTCCAATTTACCTATGTAAACAGGGAGCAAACCAGGATAGCCCCATGGGTTATAATTTGCAAACTCTTAAGTAAAGACAAAAAACCCTAATGATCAGATGTGTAGATAAGATACAGCTTCGAGGGTTATATATTACTTTGATATAATGCAGGGTCTAATACATCTAAAATGGTTGTTTTTCCTTTTATTATTGTCATTCTTACCACATGATTGGGTTTCCAAATGATCTTAAAAAAGGAATGATGGGCAAAAAGCTTAAGACTGGGATTTAAAAGGATATATGACTACTTGAATTTCAAAAATTTGTTTGAATCACACAAATATGAAAAAAAGTTAATAGAGTAGTTTCCAACTGAGATTTAAAATTAGGGAATATATTTACCTGTGTCCATGCCTAACCCTTAAATTGCATTACTGAAAATATATGTATTTATCTCCTGGGAAGAGAATAATTGGAGAAGACAATTATTCAACTGTGGAGAAGGAAGATGAATGATTATGGATTTATTTAGTTATTTATGTATTTTTCTCTTTTAGGTTTTTTGAGACGGGGTCTTGTTATGTAGTTCAGGCTGGCGTTGAACCTTAGATCTAGCAATCTTTCGGTCTCAGCTTCCGAATGCTGGGATTACAGGTATGCACCAGCATGCCAGCTATGATTACTGATTTAATGCATCTAAGATATCTGAATCTTGGCAGAGTAGCATTTGGTTAACAGTAGCAAACTCCTCAGAAAAAGACTGGCAGCTGCAGAGCCTGTGAAGATGGCTAACAGTAGAATTGGACCTTGGAAGGCTTTAGTAAAGCATCTTTAAGAAGCTGGTAAACCCCAGACTCTTTTCTTTCTCAGGCAGAAGATTATATATAATTCTCTTTGAAGAGTCAAACAGCAGGATTCCAGTAGAACAGGATGTCTGCTGCCTCTGAGAGCCAATGTTCTCCACTGGAAATAAGGGTGTTGTGAGAAAATGGACATGTGACACAGAGCACCCTCCCACCACCTTCAGTTCCTTCTCTCTGCCAGACCAGAGATGCTGGCTACTTCATTCCAGATAGATTAAAACATTTTCCTCTGTCAGGCTAAGTCTTCCCTTAATAAATGAACTAAAGGCACAGTATTGGAGGTTCTTCAGTTAGTTGGCTCAGCCAGATCACCTAATTGGTGAGTTCTTAATTGATAACCCCCACTTCCCTTTGTAGAGTATCCAATCAGCTTTTTGGTACCCAACTAGAAATCTTGGAATATAAAAGACAGAGACCAAAAGAAGTGGAGAAAAATAAAAGCAATTTGGAGGAAACAAAGACAATGTAGAATGAAGATAACTTAAAAAATAAAGAATGAATTATTATCAGAGATAAGTGAAACTGTCCCACTGTTGAAATAATAGGG
>PVJX010033629.1:0-19517 GCA_004027295.1 Dolichotis patagonum | reverse complement strand
ATGTAACAACATAAAGGCTACAAGATGACAGAAGGAAGTATAATTTAAGAATATAAAACATGAGTAAAAAAGCAGGGGTAAACACAACTGAAATACAAAGAGTATTTACAGAAATAATTGAAGAAAACTTCCCAAGCATAGGAAAATGAAATGATATTGAGATAAGTGAGATATACAGAACTCGAGCCAACTATAACTACAATAAAATTACACCCAGATATATAATAATAAAGATCCTAGAAATCCAACACAAGAACAGAATATTAAAAGCTGTAACAAAAAAGCAACAGACCACCTATAAAGGAAAACCCATTAGAATAATGACAGACTTAACCATCAAATCAAGAAGAGCTGGGAGTGAACTATTCTAAGTCCTGAAAGAAAATAATCTCCAACCCACATTGATGTACCCTACTAAACTATCTTTCAAAATTAATGGAGAAAAAAGACACTGCCATGACAATGAACAACTGAAGGAATTCATGAACACCAAACCAACCCTATAAAAAATACTGAAGGATTGGGCCGGGGATTTAGCTCAGTGGCTTAAGAGCCTGCCTGGCAAGCGCAATGTCTTGAGTTTGATCCCCGGTACCAAAAAAAAAAAAAAAACCCTGAAGGACACTCATTCTAGACAGAGAGAAAAAAGAAAAGGGATTCTGGAAAAGGGTAGAGGGGCTCACTGAATAGGGCAGGAGTGGAATAAATGGGAAAAGTAGACAACAAGCGCCAGAAAATTAGCAAGACTACGATGAGGCACAGAAGGTTAGTCATAATTACTAATACAGATGCCCTCAGATCACCATTAAAAGAAACACAGGCCGAGGATCACAAGAGACAGGGCCCATCAGTGTGCTTTATATAAGAAACACATTTAACGCAAAAAAGGGGGCTTATAAACTGAAAGTCAAAGATGAGAAAACAATGTGGTATGTGTGACAGAGAACTAGATGAAAGTGGGGTTAGCTTGCCCATCAGCTGCAGAATGGTTAGAAAGCCACAACACTTTTATACAATGGACAGCTACTCAGCCATAAAGAAAGACAACCTTGAGGCAATTGCAGGTAAATGAATAAAACTTGAGATTATGCTCAGGGTTGAAAAGTTCAGAATCACTTAGGTGAATATTGGGTTACAACTCTAATATAAAAACTAAAGGAGTTAGAGAGATCCAAAATGTATAATACATCCTGTGAAAGTGAAAATGGAGGAATAGTCTAAAGAGGGAGGTCATTGGCTATTGTTAGTCTATTGATATGATATGAAACACAATGTTTTCATTGCAGAGTTTAGTTTGGTTTTATTCTTGTCTACTTATAATAGATTTGATGGCATGGACAGCTGTTCTGAAGATAGTGGGATATATTATGATAACCATTTTTGATTTCCTATTAGCTTAAACTGAAGCCCTGTATTGCTTTCATTGTTTTGCTTTGACTGATTTTATTCAATTCTGTTATGTTTGATAGTACCAATTCTGATGGTATAGGCAACTACTTTGAAGACAATAAGATGCACTATGATATGCATTTAGATTTGACTATTATCTTCTTTTGAAGTCCTATAATGTCTACATTGCTTTATTTTCCTCGGTTTTGTTCTGTATTGTTTCATTTGATTTATTATGCCTGAAGATACAGGCAATTCTTTTGAAGATAACAAGAGACATTATAGTGGCCATCATTCATAATCTTGTAGTTTGTCTATAAGTCATGTACCATGTTCATTCTTTTGTTTTGATTGTGTCTATTCTGTTCTGGCTTATTAGCTTTTATTCTCTTCAAAATAAAAATAAAGAAATTTCAGTCCATAACTTATTTAATTCAAGGAAGGGCGGCTTGGTAGTAGGGAATGGAAAACAGGATGCCCATACATGACATGGTCAGGGAAAGCAAAAAGGTCATCAGAGGAGGAGTGATATATGTAGTCATATAGATCATATCTACAGTGACTCACCTCTTTCAACAGGTGTTACCTGCTTACATCATACACAGCTATGGAATACTCAAACATCATGTATCTATGATATCCAAGATTCAGGCACCTCCCAAAATTCCCATTTGTGAGTGCATGATACTTTCATAGCAAAACCATATCCTAGTTTAAGTCACAATACAATCATGATTGCAAGGGATAGGGCACCTATCCCTACAGGAAATGCAAAGGTAAACACAGTGGGCTCCATAACCATGGACAGGTGTTGATGGCATGAAAAGGTGGAGAAAATGTAATTAGTTTGTGCCACATATGTGCCAAAGTTGTTGGGGCACAGCAGGTTGAAAGTGTTTCATTATGACACTGAAGATAATTTCAGAGGTACAGAAAGCATGCAGCAGGCACACAATGAGTAAAATATGTTTACCCCACACATTACCCCCATTAGCAGTGTGAAGATGAACTTCATCAAGTGTTGCACAAGGAGAACTGGCTGGAACTGCTACAAGAAAGCTAAAAACCAAAGAAAACCAACTGAGGTCAGGTACAATATGTCTAAACATGTGTGGCTGTGGTGGTGGCTGGGACTTAAAATGGAATGCAGATGCATAGGTGAGAATTTAGGCTGGTGAGGCAGCTCGAATGGTAACTTAGCTGTATGTAGCTACACAAGTTGTTACAACTTAAGTGTCTTTCAAAACATCTATTTAAAACCAAATTTCTTAACATTTCCCATGGAGATAGAGGATATTAAAAGCTGAAGCCAATATCTAGCAACTAGTTGCATTTTATCAATAGAGATAATAAGGAAGTGCCATTTTGGAGTCATTGCCAATAGGAATGGATGAACACAGATGATAACTAATCACAGTGCACGTATTCTTTGAATATTTAAATGCATTTATAAAATATATTGCATAAGAGCCTGTCTTATCTCGGTAATTTAGAATGCATTGATTTATACTTTTAATACTTGTATTTTTGTTACTCACTCATAACACCAAGCTTCTTATTGTGTAGGAAATGTAAACATCTAGGAAAAACATTACACATTTTCAAATGCAGGTCATCAAAGATAAGCATGTTTCAACATTAGAAACCTATCATAGTATGAATTACATAAAGCAACAAAGAAAAATCTCATCTGATAATTTGAATCTTTATATAAATGTTATTTTCGAAAATTCTATTGCTACTCATTATTTCTCAAAGGTTTCTAAGGAAGAAAAACTTAAATGAAACTTCATAACCAGATAAAGCACAGAGATCACATAATAAGCACATGGGCTCCTGAATGAAGACATTTTCTAATTACTATTTTAAAATCAGAAATGTATGTATTCACTGTCTCCACTGTTGAGGCACATTAAACCAAAAATAATATAGCTTGTTTCAAACAAATTGAAGTTAATGCTATGAGGTTCTTTTGAGGTATTGAGGTAAGGGACAAAATCACTTACCTCTAAACAATGAAAACATGGAAGGATCGGATTGTGACATTTACCACATGAGGCTAATGGAATGTACACTCATGAGAAATAAAAAGTGAGAAGACGATACCATGGATCTTAAAGGAAAAAATGAATTGAGCAAAATAGAATTCAAGTAGGCAGTACCTAACTATATGAAACTAATCAGGCAGTTATTTTAATAATGCAAATGTGGTAGAGATAGCCAGAGCAAAAGATTTTAAAGGCAAAGCATTTGTATATAATCACAGCTGCAAAGACATAATCATCAAAAGACAGTATAGAAGCTAGCCAAGTGCAGAGAAAAATACAAAAATCAATCTTTTGGCACAGATTCTACTGTGTAACAAGGAAAATATATTCAAACTGATGTTTACTACTAATGAATTTCAACATGGGTACCATAAACTGTGCATAAAGATAGAAAGTGTTTGTGAATCTGCTGAGGTAAAAACTATCTCTGAAATAATAGGACATTTGAAACTGGCTAGAGAATAAGGTAAATAGATATGGCTAGCCCTCTTATGAAAGAGCTGCTGCACTAAGCATATCATTATTTATAAACTTTCTACACAGTAACCAACTGTGTAATGATAATGTGAGACATGGCACCAATGTCTGCTTAAAAACATCCAAATAACATAAACATGTTAACTTACTTGTGGATATTTTCATTGAGATGAAGGAGCGCATCACTTAATACCTAATATGCAGTTCCTTTTGGAAAGCTGTCATTTGCAAAATGACTTTATTGCTTCTAAACTTAGCAATTCTACTTCCAAATTTTTTGGCATTCTAAACATTCTAGCGGAAAGTTTCCCTTACATTTACTTCTATAAGCATTACCGATTTCACAGTGACATTTTACAAGCTCAGAAATTGCTCAAAGAAGACCTGACCAAGCGATCGTCAAAGCGAATGGCTTGAGCCACCGGAGTGTGGAGCGGAACAGACCTGTGTGCGGCTTGCCTGGACTGGCGCTGCACGTGACCCACCTAGAGGAACCGTGAATTCGCACCGCAGCCACGTTGAAGTCGGAGATCGGGGAACCCAGCAGTTTTCAGGGACTGGCATCAACATTTGGTGAGTCATAGGAATAAGACCATCCCGGGGAAAGGGGAAACCGACTGGAAGACATGTTGGATTTGGACAGGAGAGCCCTAACTCCATAAGGAAGTGGCTTCAGTTGGTTGCTCCCCTCGCTACGCAGATTGGTGGAATCTGCTTGGACTAGGCCATGCCCCTGGGCGGGACCCAGTGAGTCACTACAAATTAATTCCCTGAGATGGGCACACACAGATGCACTGAAGGCCTGCAAAGGTTGAGTGGCCCGGAGGGGAGAAGCCAGCGCACACTGCCCATGTGTGAACTCTAATCTCTGATAGCCTATTGAAGAGGACAAAAGCTCCTAGCCTGCGCCCTCTAGAGGAGCCATAACCAACAAGAAAAGGGTCTGGGAATTACACTGTACACTTTTATGGAAGGAACCAAAAACATGACGAAAGGGAGAAATAAGAAAAAAACCCAAGCCCCCAACCCTGAGAATACTGATCCAGGAGATGTAAATACAAAAGAGATTGAGGGCAGCAAACATGAAACATCAAACACAGTGTTAGCGGACATGAAGAGGTATCTTCAGGACCTCGTACATGGGAACAAAAGTGAAATATTAATTCAAATTAAACAAGAGATAAGTAGATTAATAAAAGAAAGGCTGAGCACCTCTCAAGAAGACACAGACATAAGAATGGAGGAACACAAAAGGAGAGAAACGTTTAATGAAGAATACAGAAAAAACCTAGAATTTATGAAGCAGATTCAAAGAGATTATCAGGAAACTAAAGACTCCATAGAAAGCTGGCAAAACTGCTTGAAAGAAACCAAAGATAGACTATAAAAATTGAACACAGGCTTGCAATGTACGATCATGAAAGGGAAGATCTCTTAAAAATAACAAGGGAGGAGGCAGGAAAGATAAAAAGACTGGAAGACGACAAGAGGATCTATAACTTAAGATAAAGTATGTGAATGAAGAAGCAGGAATCAAAACAGAGGAATTACAAAGGCTATTCACAGCAATTATTAAGAAAATTTCCCAAGCATAGAAAAAAGAAATGATATGCAGAGGTATGAAGCATACAGAACTCCAGCCACCTACAACCCAAACAGAGCTACACCCAGACACATAATAATCAGGATCCCAGAAATGCAATATAAGAACAGAATATTAAAAGTCATCAGAGAAAAGAAACAGATCACCTATAAAGGAAAACCCATCAAAATCACTGCAGACTTCTCGACACAGACCATCAGGTCATGAAGAGCTTGGAGTGAAGTAATTCAAGCGCTGAAGGAGAACAATCTGCAGTCCAGATTGATGTATCCTGCAAAACTCTCTCTAGAAACTAATGGAGAAACAAGATGCTTCCATGACAAAGAAGAACTACGAAAATTTGTGACCACCAGTCCAACCCTACAAAAAATACTGAAGGACATTCTAGGGAGAGAGAACAAGAATACAAGCATTTCAGGAACAGTGGCAGAGAGGCCTCAGTGAACAAGACAGATAGTGGAGTGGAACAGAAAAATAGACAACCAATGGCAGAAAAACAGAATAGCAGAAATAAGGCAGATAAGATTGGCTGTAACCTCTAGTATAGATGGCCTTGAAATATTAACAGAGAGAAACATAGGCAGAGTAGATCAGAAGATAGGGTCCATTGAGATGCTCTATATCGGGAGGCAGTGGGATCCAAAACAAGCAGTGCACCCCATGGGAGCGAAAGGGGAGGAATTTTCTAAAAAAGGGAGGCAGAGGATATCTTTAATTGGATAACAAGATTTAAAATTTACATTATTGTCACCATTCTGCTTGGATGGATTATGTGCTGTTCCAGTTTGTCTACTTACACTAGACTTGAAGACATGGTCAGCTATCCCAAAAGTAAGAGGACATATTATGGAAATCATGCCTAATTTTCCTATCAACTTAATTTGAGGGCCTTTATAACTTATACTGTCTTAATATGACTGATCTTATTTGAAACTGATTTGTCAGATTGCTACTTTGTATTGATGGATTTTATTTAAATCTGTAATGATTGATAGCATCAAGTCTAAGAGTATAGGCAACTACCCTGAAGTTGACAGGATTCACTGAGATACCCACTCTGCTTTGATTATTAGTTGCTTTTGAAGTCTTATAATATCTCCAATGCTTTGTTTTTATTAATGTTATGTACTGCTGAGACATCATGGTAACCATTGTAGATCACCTGGTATTGTGGTTTTATGTGACTTTTTAGCCTCATGCTTTTCTAGGAATTGTTTTGTTTTATTTTGCTTTGTTTTGTTTTCCCCTCTAATACAGAAAAGATAGATATACATGTAGAGACTCATACATGTGTAGAGCTCATAAACATGAGAAACAACTATATAACACATTTTGTAATGAACAACTACTTTGAAGAAAAAGGGACACTACAATACCCAGTGCTGATTCCATAATGTCATGATGTGAAATCCAGCAAAACTATCACTTTTTGTTCAAAGTGATTTTAGCTTGCTTTGTGTTGTTTAAGTTCAACACATATGAAGGTATGGAAAGCTGTTTTGAGGAGAATGAGAGATACTATGACAGTCATTCTTGGCTTCCCTAATGTCTAGTCTTGAAGACCTGAAATGCCCTCCTTGTCCTGCTCAGATCAATTCCATACTATGTTGTTTCATGTGAATTTCCTATGTGTGACAATATGGACAACTATTTGGAAGAAAACAAGAGTCAAAATGATAGAGAGTGAATGTCTCCGATTGTCTAGTTTTGAAATTTATGTCTCTTACATTGCTTTCTTGTGATCCGCTTTGCTCTGTTTTGTTGTGTTTAATTTTACCCTTTTGATATAATTGCATGTATATTTGTGTGGGTAAGATGGATGACCATATTGCTGTTTTAGTCAGATCATGGAGCAGAACTGTTAACAGTCTCACTGTTTGAATGTCTACTTTCCATGTTTTAACTTTGTAATTTGAACAACTATTACCAAGAAGTCAGTATGTAGTATGTCAAGTAATAATTTATTAGGGTTTTTTGTTGTTGTTCTTTTGCTTTTTTCCTTGGAATTCTGTATTGTTGCTACCCTTTATTCTGGTTTGTTTTGTTTTTTCTCTTTATGTAAAATTAAAAAAAAAAAGAAATTGCTAAAAAGCTGAGCGATATCCCACTGATGTCTCTTTTTTTCAAGTTTCCTCAGATGTTACCGAGACCACATAAGGATTTTAAAGAGTAAAAAAGGACCCCAGGTACTTGTGTCCTGATGATCTGGCAGTGGCATGGGGGCTTAGTAGAGAATGGTTGAGCTGCACTGCCTAAAAGTAGCCACCTTTTGCACCCATGATTGCCCAGTGATTGAAGTAGAGTTAGTAGTCCGCATTGAGAGGTGCTTCGTGATTGAAATTCCCAAGAAGATGGCAGTGGGCAAGCAGCAGAAAAAGATCAGCTCTGAGAGTGGCTGAACAGACACTGGAACATAGCAATTCAAGGAAGAAAGGAGAAGGAAATTGGTGGCCTCCACCCAGGAAGGATGTGAAGTGAGAAATGGAGCTCACAGACAAATTGAAAACAGAAACTTCAACAAAGGAGGTAGCCAGCAGAACCCTCTCCTTGAGTTGGGACTCAGCACATGGGAGTGATTGAGGCCTGGGTATAAATGGTGACTGCTGGTGGTGCCACAAGCCTGCATGGAGAGATGCAACAGTGGAGGGGAGCAGTGGACTTGGAGGACTCCATTGTGTGTGGGGTGAGTGCTGAGGTCTCAGTCATCCTACAGGACAGGGCAACTGGTCAGTAGGCATCTTGACGAGGGCCCAAGTGACTTCCAAACTCAGAAAAACAGCTTGGTGCAGCTAGTGGCTGATAGCTTTTCTCCAGCCCAGAGTAGGTGCACTCATTTCTCCAGACTGAAGAAAGAGAAATTGCCCAGGACAAAGAAGAAATTCATCCTTTATTTCTGGGGTGCTAAGCTGAGGCCCTACATGGATATACTGATGTTAATCCCAACTCAACAGCTGAAAGATGATTTATTAGGAATGAAATATATTGGCCAGTATGCCTCATATATTCACAGCCAACTTCAAGGTTTTGTCACCTCTCAGGGTCCTGAATCAACAATACTCCATACTTCAAGGCCATTCTCCAGCCAGCTCTTCTGTCAGCCTGGGTGGCTGTGGTTTCTTTTAAAGCACACCAGGACTTTGAGATCCCATAGGCATTCAAAATGTCTTTGCAGATAAAAACACCAAAGAGGCAGCTAATCTCTCCCACCACGCTACAAAAGGCAAACACTTTGCACTTTTTTGCTTCCCTCTAGTCTACTTGTCCTCTGATCATGAACAACACTAAAGAACCTCACGAAGGACAGGTTGTTCCTACTACCTGCCTCACACACTTATGCTATCTCTTCATTTCTCCATGATATTTTTCATTATCATAAAATTAGGTTACAAACTTAGAGTTTGTCTACTTCAGCCACTTATTTTCTTCCCTTACTGGAAGACCCCGTATGACTATGACATCTCAACGCTTTGTCTGCAAGTTAAGCATGACTCAGAGTTTCATGAGGTCCTCTCCTTTGCTCCCACTTCAGGCAAGAGGCTTCTCCCCAACCCAAGATTGGCAGACTGATTTCAACAACATGCCCTGGTGCCAAAAGTGACATAACTTTTGGTCTGCCTTGACATCTTTACTGACTGGTGAGAGGCTTTCCTTACAGTTCAAAGAAAGATTCAGCACTCACATTTGGTCTCCTAACAGATATACTCTCCTGACTTGCTCTCTTCACCTGCTTTCAATCAGATACTGGCCTGCTGCCTTGAGTCAGATTACTCAGGATGTGTCCAGGTCACTTGGCATACAAAAGATACTTCACACTCCATATCTGCCTCAATCATCTGAAATGTAGAAAGAATAACTGCTTCCTTAAGTTGGCACAAGGATTTGTTCCCTCTACCCAATCAATTTCCCCAAAATTCAAGTCATTCCTGCAAGATCTACTGGGTACAATCCACTTGAGCTTTTGTACTCTCAGGTCTTCTGATTGGGCCAGATCTCAGACCAGAGTTCTGTGCTATGAGAGGTTATCTCCCAGGTTTACAGTGGGTCCAAAAAGAAATGCACTGTGAAGCTAACTTTCTCCTGACTTCTGACACTTGCCTTACCATGATAACTTGCCTAACAGACTGACTTTGATTAAACTCCTGATCTCTGCAGGCAAACTGGAAGGGACCTTTTAGAGTCTTCTATAGTGCTACAGTGGTGGTGCATGTGCAACAATCTCTGCAGTGGACTCACCATTCCAGAATAACACCGTCTAGCTGAAAATTTACCTGACCGCTCCCCTTCATGGAAGGTGCACGTAATCTCCCCAGCATCTTTCATGCTGACCAAAATTCCAGAAAACACCTTCTTGCCCTATATTTGTACACATGCTATTTCATCTACTTTTATTTGATCAGTTTATGCTGGTTTGACCTGGTTTGCACATCAGTCTGCTACTCTCCACTCTTTGTACCCCTAGTTACATGGTCATCTTTTCCGAGTTAGAATTTGTGAATTCTGTGCACAATAAGTCACATTATTTTTTTCTTTTCTTTCACTTCTCCTGTTTTATACTCTATGTGGAGGCCCATAGAAATAAATGAGAGCCCAGACACTCTGTTCTTACTAGGCCTCTGTCTGTAAGTTTTCCTTCCCATTGTGTTAGTGCTGAAAATCAGTTGCTTCTTGCCTCCAGAATGGAATCACTTCCTATGGACACAATCACAGTCAACAGTATAATCACCTTATTCCCCACACAGGCTCTCAGACCAGTCTCCCCACCTATGTCCAACTGTTTGTACACAACAGAAGAGCTTACCCACACCTTACTCAACTGGTCTAATCACATTGGGGCTAAGGACTCTTGGATCTTGGTCTCCACATATTCAATCACTTGAGGGACCACATCTATTTTGCCCTTGGTATAAACTAGCAGAAATTTCACCATTACCATGTACAAGCAGGGTCTCCATTTACACATACTAGCCTTTGTGAAATGTGGCTCTCTGTTTGTCCTTGTGATTTCCACTCCCTTACGCTGTTCAAAGACACAATGCACCAGCCTGAAAAGTCTAGTTTTACAAACTTTCTTGTCATGTCTCACCCCTTATAAGGACTCAAATCAGACTATAGATAGCCCAATAACCAATAACTCAGATCAAACTCTTTAAATCTGCTGTTTATTCAGTGTAATATGTCTTCTAGGTGTCTTTTGGACACCTTCCCTTCACTAGTATAATTTTATGCTAATCTTGTTGGCACACACTGGTCATGTTCATCACTGAACAAATTAAATAACCTCATTAAATCAACTCCTTTTTTTCTCAGTCCCTCCTCACATTGGCACTGCTTCATTGCTTAGCAAAGACCGGTTTCAGTAAGGCCTGTCATTACCCCTATGCAGTTATGCATCCAAGGAAGTCTGCACTCAGACTCCTACCCATTCTCACTGCCTTCTGGTGCTCACTTTCAATCATTTCTCCCAGTAGCTGATAGGCATCAAGACATTTTTTCTCTACTGGAATAAACAAACCACAGCTGCTCCTCAGAAATCTCTGATCAGATGGAATTTCTTGTTTTTATTTTTTTTAATTTTAAAGAGAATAAAAGAAAAGGGGACAGAACAAAGAAGATCAAAACAGAACAACATAAGCAACACAGCAGTTCACAACAAGACACCCAGATATTAACAGTAGCTACTATACTATCCCTTTCTTTACAATAGTTGAGCGTAGTTCAAATATAATAATATGAAACATAATAAAATTCTCTAAAACCATTCAAAAGACTGAAAGAATTATAAGGCATTCTGAACCAAATATCAGAAAATGAACAATGGCTACTATAGTATTACATTTTCCATAAAAATTTGTTTATACTATCAAATATATTAAAATCTCAATAAGGAACAACATGATACAACTGACAGTAACAGAAGAATAAAAGCATAGTAGGACTCCTAAGCAAGATGATATTAAATCAGCTATTCCACTTCTAGGCACATTCTCAGAAGAACTGAAAATTTCATGCCACAGTGATACATGTGCACCCATGGTTATATTAGTACAATTTGTAATAGCCAGAGCTTGGAAACAATCTAAGTGCCTATCAACTGAGGAATGGATTATAAAGTAGTGGTATTTTTATATAATGGAGTACTACTCAGCTATACAGAATAATCACATTGAGATTTTTATGAATAGATGGACACAACTTGAGACCATACTCATAAGTGAAATAAACCAAACTCAAATGTGTAAATACCATATAGTCTCCCTAGTATGAGAATTAGTAAGAGTACAGAAGAAACGTTCAACCACTTATAAGTGCTGTACTGTCAGGCAAATTAAACATTTGGAATAATTAATAAAGGTGATGTAAATATATTTCTGAAATTCATAATCCATTTTCTCTACACAGTCCAGGCATCTTCTTCCACTGTAGGAACTCAACGTCGCTGTGCCTTGCCCCCAACTGGACATGGACATCTACACAGTTTTATGATGCACCACATATATGTATAGGGCTGGGAAACCAGAGCCTGCCTGATAAAGTGAAAGCCCAAGTTCAACAATGCAATGTGAACTAGTTAATCTCTTTTCTCCTTGACCTGAAAAGCACTGTTGCAATGGGAACAAGAATAACTGGACTGGCAACATCTCTCTTACCTATCATTAGTTATTTGAAAATCTCTCCAGAAACTTACAGAGATACTGCAAGCCACTGTGAAGCATCACAAATTGCTTCAGTAGAATCCGTGAGTGTCCAAAACTAAAAAAGCTTAGGTATCTTAATGGTGGAAAAAGGTGGCTTACATATCATTCAAGAAAAGGATGTTTTGTTTACTCAAGCAAATTAGGCATAGTACAAGATGCAACCAAAAGGCTTAGTGGAAAGACCTCACAAATTAGATAATATATGGCTTCCTCATGAACTAGTGTCTGAGGATGGACCTCATGGCTCTTCTTTGACTGCTATGTTTCCAGACATCTGTCACAATTCATATAATAGCACATCAGACAATCGCTAGCCGGCAGCTGTTTGTCTTCCCCTGCATTCAGTATGAAATGGTTCTTCAAGGCTCTCCTTCACACTGTGATGCCTACTCAACCCATGTGCCCTCAGGCAGACGCCATGAGAAACAGCCTCCATCTCTCCTTTACTTCTTTTACCTTTTTGTTTATAATCACTAACAGGCAGGAATATGGGGCCCCATTGGGAAGTGACTGTCTTAGTAGTCAATCTATCCGACAGAAGAGGCATTGTTCTTGTCTCAGAACCTGCATTATAGGAAAACACAGGCTGATGAAAAAGACAAGATGCAATGCAAGCACCTGGATATATGAAAATACTGAAGCACTCACACAAGATGCCTCAAGGACTTTGCCCTCTGAGAGATGAAATGTCCAGAGAATTTTACCCACTCACATTTACTAAGCTCTTTCCTCCTAATAGTCCTTATCTTCTTTGAAGCTCTGTAAAAAAAAGATCCATTTATCTTGGTTTCCTGAAGTTGGCATTTTTTACCGTGTCTGTGCCCAGGTGTCAAACCATATGCTTCCTTACTTTCGCATACCATGTTGAGTGGTCACAAAGTACTTTGTGTTGATCCCTACACTTTGAACATTATGTGGTTAAAAAAATGAGTATAAGTGCGTGAATTCCAAATGTTCATTTTAAATACACTACGTCACTTTGTGCAGACAGATGACATTAAATTCAATCATGATGGTTCCATCGAATTAGGGAGCAATATTCTTCTTTTCTCTAATAAAAACTTTCCTATGATCCTCCTTGGAATTGTGACCTAATCCCACATTATTATGAAACCACAATCTCTGCTTTTATTGATTTTCAGGACAAGTAGGACACAAATAATTAAGGTGACAATGTTTTGGGTTTCTGAGTATGGAATTCAGGAGCACTTCACTGCATACTTGGTAAAAGCACCCTAACTCAAGTCACTTCACCTGTGATATCAAAACTTTTTTTGAATTCTCATGCCCTTTTATATAGATAACAATGTGGGGAAATATTGGAAACTTTGAATTCACCGTTAGTGTAAAAAGTCAGAGGTCTGACATGAGCTGTGGATGGAAGACTCTGAACTGCAGACATTTATGAATGTCAGAGCCTCCAGGTCTGTTGCTGAAAGAAAGCAGATCAGGGATATGGCACACACCAGATACTCCAAGTTCCTAAAGACACCTGAGTTAAAGTCAGTACAACCACTCTCGATAGACTGGTATAGATGTGGCTGTGCCTGGTGCCAACCAAGACAGCCTGGTGGGTTCGCAGTGACACTGCTTGGACAGGATGCAGGAAACTCTGAACTAACACTGACTCAGAAATGGGAGAAATGAACAAAAGCATGAAAGATGAGAAGAAACTCAGAGTCTGAACCTAGCAATGGAGTCTGTACTTCCCTCTAGCTACTTCTGGGTGCTTCCTTCAGACTTGATACCAATTCCACACAATACACTGTTTCTGTCACACAACATCACCACTGCATGACCATGGTACCACACAGTCCTCTCCAAGCAGGCAACAGTCAGAAGAAATCACAGAAAGCTGTCTCAGGGCATGGGGGCTGACTCTCAGCAATGTGTTCAAAACATGGTCTTTGGTATCTAGATGGCAGGAAGAAACTTTCTACTTGGCCCACATGATTGGACAGTTAATGCAGCCTGACTCTTTATTGCTGATTGATGTTTGCTCCATTGCTCCCCTTCAGCAATACGAGTATCAGGAGATACAAACCCCTAATTGAAAGTGTGAGGCCCAAAAATATTATTGTACCCAGAAAACTTCTGGGCCAGGTTCTTTTCCATGATGTGCACTTTGCTTCCATTGGGAGGTATCTATTGGTTTTGATCCTGGCTTTTCAGATCTTCCCTGTTTTATTAATGGACTTTGTGGGTTCTTTGATCACATTAGTTGCACAAAGTTCAGCAAGTTCCAGGGTCAATGTCCTAGCAAACATTCAATCTTCTAATGTTAGAAACCATTCTAATTCCAGGCCAGGCCAGAACACAATGGAATGCAGGGAGGGCAGGCAGTTTCAAAAGTCAGTATTTGAGAACCAGGCAAGCTCCACTGCCAAAATTTTCACACGATCTCAAACTCTGCATTTTAAGCTAGCAGATGAATATGTGCACCTCCAAAAGAAACACAACTATTTCATAAAGAATAATTTAAAGAATAGTAATATTCTACAAAAGTGTAAAGATGAAAGAAAGCCGTACATTGCAATGTCCTTAAGACAGGTTTCTTACACCATTCACAGTCATGAGCCCTGAAATCAGAAGCTAAACATGTAGGCACAAATTGGGGCGGACTATATGCTACAGTGGGATACCATGTTGCATCCAATTGGTCACTATCTAGTGATGCAACAGGGACACATAAGAACTTGAGACTGTAAGCTCTGAATGCTAGTACTTTCCTTCTCACAGGTTGAATTTCTCTGCTATGCAACACAAATATTCCTGAAGTATAAATAATGTGGAGTCATGCCATACCCTCAATTACAATTGGTTGATGCAAAAAATGTATAGGATATTTGTAAATCCCACTTGTAAATGTGTGATTGAATCATGTAAGTGTGACTTCATAAAACAAATCTGTCCTCTTCCTTTGCACTTCCCTCTCTAAACTCTCCAATTCCTGCTTCTAAAAATTAGATATTGTTTTACTTTTATTTACCATGTTTCTGCATTAGAAAAAAATGTATGTCAATGGTTTCTTAAAAAAAAAAACCCTAACGTCCCTGAATGGGCTCACATGATACAACATCATGACAGGTTCGTCTGCATATACATAAAAATTCATATGCAGTATCTTCTACCTGGAAATTATTTTTCTAGGTTACTTCTTCATCTGCATCATAAACACACATGTTTGAGGTCTCATTTAAACACTGCCAATTCCAGACACTTCAAATGTTACTGAAAATCTAAAAACACCTGGCTTAATTTATTACACTTTAACCTGTCATGTTCAATGTAAAAGAACTTCTCAATTTGAGCTCTGAGAAACAGAAGGCAGAGAACAGTTTTGTTCTTAGTCTTTGTTCTCTCCAGGCAGGTACAATATTTCCATATCAAATGAGCACAAAATCAACAGTGATAAAAAAAAAACTGATGAACTAGAAAAGGGAAAGTTGCTGTGAAACCTGAATAAAAGTAGCTAGAAACAAATCCCTAAAATGAAAGGACAGCATTTTGTGCAGAAGTGCTTGAGATACAGAAAGCAATTAACCAGGCAATGTTAAAAGCAACACTCATGGCACACAAATCAGTTTGAAATAAAGAATTGGGGAATCCTGATCATGGAGAGAACCCATCATTAAAGACTGTGTGAATGTAGACCAGGATGGAGCAGAAAGTGTCTGAGAAATGTACTCCATTTTGCCTGTAGGAGTCCTGTAAAAGGTTTCAGCAGCATTCAGAGGTCAATGGGAGATTCTAGGTGGAAGAAGGATTTTACTTCAATTCTTGTAAATTTCAGATACTTCTATCCTGCTCTGCTAGTCAATTTTTGGTGAAACAAAGTGTCTCATGTATATATCCTGAAAAAAGCAAAAACCTGTCAAAGACTCAAGAGTGAGTTGCAATTTTCTGGTTAATAAAAACAAAGATTGCCTCTATGAGCTCACACTTTATTAATAATCCAGGTGCAGAGGCTGCCCTGCCAAACCATCTGTGTTTTAGGCTCTGGTATGGCGATCACATGATATTAGGCCCTATCACTGTGGCTCCCAGTATACCTAATTGTTTTTCTCCATGAAAACCACAGTATAATGATTTTTATTGATGGAGAAATTCAACAATGTTCTAAATCAACTTATTTTTGTTTTTCATAGGCTTCCCTGTATATGAAAAGTAAGTGATAATATTAGGCTGCAGAAAAATCTTGATCAGGTCTCAAGAGAGACACAAGGTTTTCTTTCCCAACAAAGTAGGAGTTTTGTTCTTTGGAAACCATGATCCAAAGAAAGACTTAATATCATCTTATATAAAACAGTAGTTATTTGGTCAACCTCCCACCATTGTAGAAAAACCTGATGCTCATTAACAGGAAATATTCAGAAACAAGAGACATAACACAGTCCTCACATTCCTCTGGAAGCACCTCTGACTGCAAAGAACTATGAGAGCATTCTTTTGTCTTCATGCCATAGTGTCCTCATCTGTGAGTATCAGCATCAATCAGGAGACAGTTTTGTGCATTTAGGTAGCAACATATATGCTATGCATCACTTTTGACATGGTAACATATTTAGGACGTGAACACATCAAGCAGGGTTGCATATAGGCCAAAATAGCTGGCAAGAGAAACCATTTTTCTCTCCATGACTGTGCATTCCTAGTAACTTTGACACAACACACAAGCATTTATTTTACAACATTTACTGTGATACTACCTCAGAAAGTATTCATAGGGTACAGAAATAAGCTAGATAGCTTTCTTACTTTTAATAATTCAATGCAAAGACACAAGAATATACTGGAAGGTACCTCATAATGGCTGCCACTAGGAAGGTATGAATAGAATGTATATAGAATAAAATCAAAACATAGATACAATTAGATCATAGTTTTAGGACATAATATGGTTTGAAAACAATGATCTCAGTTATACAAATTTTAAGAAATGTAAATAAGAAGGCATTTATCAAAAGAACTCAAAGGAAAGTTAATAAAATAAATTAGTGTATTGGAAAAGACAAAGACAGTAACAACTACAAAGAGGTAACAGGAGAACAAAATAAAAATGAGGAACAATCATGAAAGTATAAATATATTAATATCAGAGAAATGGGCTTACTATACGATACAAGCTGGCCATAAGTATTTGATCCTCAGGGCCCAGGGAAACAGCTCAGCAGCAAGGTGACTGTTGGCAAGAGCAAAGTACTGAGTTCCATTTCAGGTATAAAAGCAAAACAAAAACAAAGCCAAAAATATTTGATTCCCTTGGATCAGCTGCCTGAATGGTAGGATTACAGATGCCTAACTCTATGCCTGGGCAATCAGGTTATTTTAAGAGACATAAGCATTATAACAGACCCATCTTTCATAATTTTAGATAGTAGATATATCCAAATACACAAAATTTAAAATATGAAAGCATAATAGGCAGAGGAGGAAAGAAATAAACTATGAAGCAACTCAAGTGGCAGTGAAAAAATATTTTTATAAATGTATGTCTCAGTGTGTTTTCAAATGATTCACTGAAATATTTGGGACACTGATGAAGATGCCATGTGTATATGTACTGATTCCCCACGAGGAATATATTTATGATGTGTAGCAAAGATATACAAATAAGAACATTAGAATGAAAAATTATACCCTCATATGACCATAATCTGAAATACAGTCTTGGTAATACAAAAACGGGTAAGAAATCGCTGCAGTTTATACCACCAGGTTGATGCAATCTTTACCAAAATCCAGACAACATGTTTATAAGCAAAGTCAAACACAGGCCAAGTATATATCGGCGTAGAGTTTCAAAGCCAGAATAAAATGTTACTTAGAAAACTCTCATTTTGCATGGACCTGAGGGTAGCTTCCCTAGACTCTATAGTCCATGAGCTCAGCCTACGTACCACACACAATAAAAATCTGACTATATTATAATTAAGCTGTTTGTTCATTTTTTCAATTTTTTAAAGAACAGTTTCTTCAGTTTTTCCACTTATCAAGGATTAGTGAACAAAGCACAGATAATACCATTTTTGTGTTCTAACATAAAAAGAAGAATTCATGTGTCATCTTAAAAAGCAAGATAAAAAACAGTATGAAAATGAAAGTCATAAAATTTCTATGGAGGAATGTGAAGAAATCAAAATGTAGAAAGTGAGAAAAAAAGATAGGCTCACATATGTTGCCAAAGCAAGATTAACTGGAAAATAGTGTTTCACATACCTTTATTGCTCATTAAAAGCAAGTCAATATAATAAAGCTAAATTATATCAAACAAGAATGAAAGCCATAAATAACTCTCAAGGTCAGCACACATTAAATATACAGAGTAAGTTGAGTATGGATGAAAAAATAATTAGCAGAGGAAATGGAAAAATTGAGTGCCTAAAACTGGAAGCATAAAATAGAGAAAACTATGAGGAAGCAATTAAATTTCATTATGAATACACAAAACTTGTCCAATTAGAAAAGTTCCAGTATTGACTGTGATAAGAAACAAAACCTAAAGAAAACTGGTGGTGGTAGTGTGGATAATACATAGTAAGATTTTAAACAATACACACTGTCCACTGCAAGGAGGCTTCTGAGCATTCAAGGTATTTTCTCAAACCTTGCTTCCAGGGAAGCTAGTAGGAACATGTTCTTTGTAGCACCTATAACAGAGGCAGTACTGGAGAAGCCTGCTCTCCGGTAACTGTGCAAAGGAAAGTAAAATGCTGTGGAGACAAACAGTGGAATCCCTGTCAGGAATTACAGCTATACAAAGCAGTGAAAAAACTGTAGAAAATAATATTGAAAGAATTAAAAGACATTATGAACAATCTAAAACATTCCCACTTGAGCACTAAAATACATACATGATATTGGAGTATAGCTCAGTGGTAGAGCACATGCAGAAGGCTCATTCATATCTATGGTTTACAGCCAGTGCACAAATGCACACGAAGCCTTGAGGTATCATCTAAATGTGATGGTAAGTGGTACACTAGGGAAAAAATATTCTTCTCACCAGGTTCCTCAAGCACAGAACTAGCAATATTTAGGACCAAAATCTCTTTCTAAAAAGGTCTGTTCCATTTGTTCTGTGACATGGTTCAACATCTTTCACCTCCACTCCCAAGATGCTTCTAAATCTTCCTCATCACCTAAGTCATGATTATAAGAAAAAAATGTTGAGACATATTTATAGCTTTTCTCATGTGCAGAATTAGCACTGATGGAAATGAGTGACAGAAGATGCAGTGGACAGAGCTCCTGAATGGCCAGGTACAAGAATGAGCAAAGACACAAGAAGGGTCCAATTTCTAC
>PVJX010033628.1:0-19537 GCA_004027295.1 Dolichotis patagonum | reverse complement strand
GGCCCAGATGCCGATCTCCAGGCAGTTCCTTGCGGATGAAGAGTGGGCCTACCAGTCCCAAAGAGTCGCGCCGAGATGCAGGTATGCGCAGACTTTCGATCCAAACAGCCCAGGCCACTCTACAGGTCTGAGAGTTTTGGGTCCCAAAGAGACAGCCTGAGATGCAGCTTTCTGGGAGACTTCCTGGGGGTTGTTGTAATAATTTTTAAAAATTTAAACATTCATTGTATTTTTTATCATGCCACGTATATTGAATCTACATTTTGAAATCCCCATCTGAAAATTTTATATTAAAATTTATTATAAATTTTACTTTTAACATCAAACAATTTTTAAAAATCCAGAAGAAGAATCGTTTATCATATCTTTCTAGATATTTGCTATTTATGGGCCCATTGGTTTGAATCTGTGTTGTGGGATGAATGTTGAGTGTGTGAGCCCTCTAAATAATTTATCTACATTTAGGTTACAGAGGTCTCTAAAAATCTTTGAGAACTACCATAAGGTTTAAAATACCTGATTAATGTGGAGAGTTAATTCAATGCTCAAATTATGAGAATATTTTACAAGACTGTATTGAAGACAGGAAGTCTCTGAAATTTTAGCATATCTATGTCTCAAGTTTGATTCAGAGGTATTTGTTCAAAGGATGATGTTTAAACTTTCTAACCCTATTTATTCAAAGTGTTTTTTTCTGAGTTCAGGCTATAAGGTTTCTCAACTATTTTAAGGATGTATGCTCAAAGTTTGATTGAAATAGTTTGGGATTTGGCTCAAAGGATAAGTTTACTGAATTCTTTCAGGGCCTGTACAAGTAAGTATCTGAATATGAAGTAACTAAGAGTCTGTGTATGAGTGTGGCCTATGAACTAAAAATGTTGTATTGTGTATGATTCAAGATTTAAGTTTTTGGACATCTAATGATAAATATCACTGAAATCAATGGTGTTCTGCTTCCAAAGTTTTAAATCTGAGGTCTTCAGAGTGTGTTTTCTGACTCTGAACTTGCAGAATATCTGTGACTTAAGTGATTAGTGCATTTGGGTTCTGTCTTCAGGGTGTGAGGTCTGTGAAATTTTAGAGATTATTTATTTCCTGAGGATTCAATTGAAGTTACTTGGGGGCCTGAAATCAGGGTGTGAGGTCTTGGAAATTTTGAAAGTCTCTGTCCTGTGGTTTGATTCTAAGAAGTTTGGAGGACTATGTTCAGGCTGTGAGGTTTCTGAACTCATTTAAGTCTGTGATTCAAAATTTGGACTCATGTATTTGGTGATCTGTTTTCACAGTGTGTGGTTTCTGAAGTCTTCAAGAATTTGTATTGTAAGATTTGAATCTATAGTCATTGTGGGTCTGCGATCAGAGTGTGAAACTTCTAAAATCTTTTGGCATCTCCATTTTAATATTTGAGTCTAAGACCTGTGGGGGATCTCTGTTCAAGGTGAGAGATCTCTGAAATCCAGTCTGTTTCTGAAAATTTAAGTTTCACATATTTGGAGGTCTACATTCATGGTATTAGGTCTCTACTTTTTGAGGATATGTGTGCTAAGGGTTTGGCCTGAGTTACTTAAGGTTCTATATTCAAGTTTTGAAGTCTCTGAAGTGTTCAGTATCTGTTCTGAGGCTTTAGTCTTTAGGATTGAGGAAGCATGGTTCAGAGTATGTGTTCTCTGAATTTTTAGAGAGTTTGAGTTTCATATTTGGTTCTGAGATATTTGGGGGGTCTGTGTTCATATGAGGTGCAAGAGGGTCCTTATTCCAAGTTTTTCACCTGAAATTTTAGATGTCCATGTTTTGGATATGAGTGCTCTAATCTGAATAAATGCATATATATTATATGGTTTGAGTCTGAGATACTTAGTGATGCATACATATGTTCTTTGGTATTTTTCAAGGTCAGTTCAAAAGTTTTCACCTGGTGTAAACTGGTGTTCTGTTTTCAGAGTGTGAGGTCTCTTAAATTTTTTAGGATCTGCATTGTACTGTTTGAATCTGAGCTAACTGACAGTCTGTGATTGGTATGATAAGTCTTTGAAATTTTAGGGTTTATCCAAACTTTGGGAGGTATTAAAGATATTTGTTCTCTGCATGCAATGTGATGTCCTTGAAATCTTTCAGGTTCAGCATTCCAAGTTTGCCAGGGCTGTTTATTCATCTTTACTCAAGGTGTGAGGTTTCTGATCTCTTTGAGAATCTATATTTAGAGTTTTCAATCTAAAATATTGGTGCTAAAATATCTGTGTTCAGTCTGAATGTGAGCACATTCTCTGAACATTTTGGGTCCTGTTTCTGAGGTATGTGCAGATCAGTGTTCAGGATGCAAGATTTCTAAATAATTGGTGGATCTAAGATCAGAATATAAACTCTATTAATTTTTAAGAATATGTGTTCTGAGTGATTTCTGTCTTGGAAACTTGCCTGCTATCCCCTTTGGCAATGTACTGTGACCAAAATAAACTCTTGTCTTTTCTACATTCCTTGCCTATTAGTAAAATTCTTTTTACTGCCCACATCACCAACACTCCATATACCATCTCCCATAGCTTGTGGTGCCCCACACATACAGGACAATGAAAACACTTTTATTACCTCCTTTGGCCTCTCTCTACTCCAGTACTTGTACATAGTTGGCAGGCAGATTTGCCCATAGGCTACTGAAGAATTATGGTCAGGGCAGCTTCTTGGAGGGACATGAAGTGCCCTGGCTGTGACACTGATGACCTTGGCCCATCAGAGCATGAGCTAAAGGAGTTCCTTTTGATCCCTTGTGGAAAGCTTTACTTCCTGTTTATAATTGACAGACCCTGGTCAGGGCCACTCTCTAAAAAAAGTGTATATAATGCATCAGGGTAAGGGGTCACTTTATCTTTCTTTGGGACTCTTTCCCCTTTACTTTCAACACACAGTCCAATTGGCAGTGGCAACTTGTCCAGGGCAAGTCTGTATAAATTGTGTAGACACCTTAGCTGTTGCTAGCCCCTATCTTTGACCTGTCTTGGCTGAACTTCCTGATTTGTGAGACTCATGAGTGACTGCATTTTCCATCTCTCCCATGGATGTCTTCTTGTGCAGGTTCCCACAGTTTTATACAACAAAAACAATCAAACAGAGAGACATCTGGTCTAGAGTTCAGAATGCAAGACAAAGGACTGTCTCCCAGAGCTCCTGTCTGGATTCCAGCAGTGGTTCCACTAGCTGTATCCCTTCTGCATAGACTTGAATTAGTGCAAGTGTATCCCTGAATTTGATAGCTTCAACCAACTCATTCAGTTCAGCTGATGAAGAGAAACAGGTCTTCCTTAAGAATCTATGATCTACATACTTTGTGGTGGTACACTTTTTTCATCCAGTCACATAACTTGAAGTGGTAGGTTTTGGTGAGGGACTGGGTAAATTTGCTTCCATAATTTTATTAAAACTATTGTTAACTACATTCTTATCCAGCAAGAGTTTAGAAGTCCTCAATTTGTCTAATTCCAAAGAACAAATGCAAGAAATATGAACTCCCTTTTGCCTATGGATGCCAGAATATTCCATACAGATCAAAATACCTAAGTTGAAAGTCAGATGAGTTTCCCAGGGAGCTACTGGATGTCCTCAGTGATGGCTTTCATTGGATATTCCAACCTCTTCCCCCTGTGCTCTGCTCACCTAGGAGGCCATGGCTAGGACCTCTTCTTTGCCATTATTCAGTACTGTTATACAGGTTGCATAATCCTGCTACCTTCTGCCTGAAAGTAATATGTCCTACTAGGTGATATCAGGTCAAAAGACTTCTTGTCCTCACCATTTGGCTTCATTTGGCAGGTAAGAAAGTTCAACTTGGCTGGCTGGCTGTTAGAAATTGCATGTGTGATGGTCAGAGTCCCATTCTTGGAGACATATTTCCTTCTTCACTACACTTTCTAGATCCTATCACTTTTCTTTCATGAGTACCCCTGCTTTTCATACTTTGCCTTCTTGCTGGTTCTGGAAATCTTTCTGAACAAGCTGAAGAGAACATT
Organism: Dolichotis patagonum; assembly: GCA_004027295.1. Lineage (NCBI taxonomy): Eukaryota > Metazoa > Chordata > Mammalia > Rodentia > Caviidae > Dolichotis > Dolichotis patagonum. Next base: position 15,536 of record PVJX010033628.1, on the reverse strand, counting down.
TTATTAAGTCTTGGAGTATTTTAGCTGCTTTTTTCTTCATTCTGGGTCTGTTTTTTAGTTATATAAGTCATCAGCTGGTTTTTCAATTTATCATTTCAATTTATCACCTATTTTCTAGGCATTTAGAAAGAAATTGTACTATGCACAACAGTACTTTATAAAATTCTGCAGCAGATCCACACAATTTATAACCTTGATTTCATTAACTTTAATGAGATATTCACATAATTGGAACTGAAAGAGGCACATTTCCTTCATTTATTCTGCAGCCTCAAGTCCAGTTATCTCTGGGAAGATCATCCCATGCTGTTTTGCATGCTCTTTTCTCCTCAATTTTTGTAAACTCTCCAGGATTTGTCAAATGCCTTCTTGAGGTCTTCTTTGATTCCCTTTAGGTTTCCTTTTAACAAGGAATCCAGGTGAAGATCACATTGTTGTTCAGACCCTGGAGCAGATGTTTCAATCATGTGAACTTTGTAAAAATAGAAAACTTGACAAAAATGGTACCAAGACCGAGATCCCCCCCAACTTAAAAAATTATTCCCAAATTTTTCAGAAACTTCTGTATTTTTTTTCATTTTGTACATGGTCTGGGCCAGAATTATATACTGACTTTGCAGATTGCTTCATGTTCTCTAAGGCTGTTTTATCTTAATCTAGAGTCCTTTCCAGCAGCATGCTGTTCCTGCAGCTGTACGGCTTCATGGTGAAGCTGTACATGGTGGGCAGCATGCAGTCCTCATGGTCACAGCAGTGAGTGAGAGACAGAGATCTGGTCTGGCCATTTTTGGAGGGCTTTATCCTGGATAAGACATAGAATACTTTCTCTTTTCTGCTGGTGTTTTCATTTTCTTCTCAGAGCCAGACTTCTCACATAGACACTGCAGTCAGTACAGAGAAGAGGGTGGTTGCACCCCTGGAGTCTCCTGCTGGGGGTATGTGGCATCCAGAAGGTGGTCTCCCAGTAGGTCCCTGCATAGGAGGAGTCTCAATGGTCCAGTCTACTGGCAGGTGGGAGGAATGTGCAGGCTGAAACAGGCTACTGTGCTCACCTGAAAGCCAAGCCTGGGGTGCAGTGTATCCCATTCAGGCTGTATGCCACTGCCTACCTTCCACACTCCAGAGCACCTTCTGCCCAGTGCACGCAGGAGCAGGCACTGGGGCATTGTTGTGGCCCTCCAGGTGGGCACCAGGCATGTGCCACCACTCCCCTCCTTTACACCTCAGTTTCGTGGAATGACATCTTCCCTGGGAGGCCATATGCACCCAGGGATATTAGTTCCTATTTATTTATTTATTTATTTTTGCCTTTACAAATTTCTGGCTCAGTTGGGGCTTTCACAAAACAACAACAAAAACACTTATAGAGGTATTCAAGAGTTACTGAAAACAAAAAACAGTTACTAAACTCACTTAAAGCAGAGTGTAAAAAGTGCTAGACTCAAGGTGTACATTAAGCTTGCAAACACAAACATTAATGTTTGGTAACATACATTATATGATTTGGGCTAACATGTATGTTTCTATGTTTTATCTGTCTATCTATCTATAAAATGTATTTACATTTTACCCTCTGAAATCTCTATTCAAATTGACTTATGAATAAGTAGATACTTTTGTTCACATGGCTTAACAGTAAATTAATTTAGATTGGTTAGTGAAATAAAAATAAAAATGTCTTTAAAATTACTAATATACATTTTGTTTAGGTCATTAGACAATCAGTGTATTTTATCTTTTAAAAATTTAAGATACACAGTTCATTGCTTTCTATATTTTAAATATAAAAATTTTTAGTGTTTTTCCTTGCATTAAAAATTATACATACCTTAAAATATTAACTATGCTAGTCTAATATCTTGAGTCTCATAAACAAGATTAATATTTATAAATGTTCATAACAACATCTGAGGCATCAGGTGTGAGATACAAATCCAACTATTTTTTTCATACCACAGTATTTTATTTTTCCTTACATAATGAAGTGTTGCCGGAGCCTAATGTTATCAAAAGTAGAAAACCAAAACTTCTTGTCATCCTAAAGAAGCAAATACAAAAAAGCCTTACAGAAATTTTAAAAAATGAATAAATTTACAAGTGCAGATGCAAACTGTTTCTATAGGACAAGTAAACCACCCAAGGTATTCAGGTGTGAAAATATCAACAATGATGGAAACAGGGTCCTAAGGCTCGGGTTTTCCCGCTCTATTAAAGCAGCAAGACAGATGTGACAAATGGTTCACCAATTCTTGCCAGCCAGAGAAATCCTAGAACAGTCAGCTCTGACTCATTAGTACCTTGCAAATATTCCTGTGCTGTGGACACCCAGGTTTCCAAGCTGCAATTTTTTCCTCCACACATGTGCTCAACTCAACCACCAAGTGACCAAGTCACATGAACTATGGGTTTAAATCAAAGATATGTATAGGGTAATAAACATAGACCAAGGGAAAAGTTAACTTGAATACAATGTCAAAATCAGCAACAAGTTCTACAGTGCAGTGCTGATAAGAGATACAAACATCAAAGATAAATTCTTTCAAAGGCTATACAGTTTGATGAGATAGCATGAGGTGTATACATTTTCCAGGACAAATTATACTTTAGAATCAGCTCAGTCCTTCTAGAATCATTTGTAGTGAACAGTGGAGGGCCCTGACTCTTCATATTCCTGATTGTGGAACCATCTATGATGGAAGACGAACAGTGAGGTCAGTATGGAGTCACCAATCCCCATGGAGTACTTACAATGAACAAGGACAAACATCTTGATCTTCATGATGCTGGATACCAAGGCTGTGATCTGCATCTTTTCAGCAATACCTGGGTACACGGTGGTGCCATCAGAAAGCACTGTGTTGGCATAGAATTCCTTGAGTATGTCCACATCACACTTCATGATGGACTTGAAGGTGGTCTTATGGATGTTACAGAACTCCATACCAAGGAAATAGGGCTGGAAAAATGCCTCTGGATTGTGGAAGCACTCACTGTTGAGTGTGATCAGCTGGCCATTGGCAGCTTATAGCTCTTTTACAGAGAGGAAGAGGACGCAGTGGTGGCCATCTCCTGTTCAAAGTCTAGGGGCTGCATAGCAGTTTCTCCTTGATGCCATGAACTCCTGCTTAGTCATGGTGGTGAAGCTTTAGTCACATTCCATCAGGATCTTCATGAGGTAATCCATTGGGTCTTAGTTGATCAGGTCCAGACACAGGATGGCGTGGGACAAAGCATAGCTCTCATAGATAGGCGCTGTGTGAGCAAACCCACTTCCAAGGTCCATGACAATGTCAGGGGTGCATCAAGAGGTAAATAGGGACAACATGAGCTGAATGGCCACATACGTGGCCTGGGTATCAAACACAATCTGAGTCATCTCTTATGTTGGCTTTGGGGCTCCAGGGTGGCCTCCAATAGCAGCACTAGGTGCTCCTGAGGGACCACATACAGCTCAATGTGTAGTCTGAGATCTTCTCTGTGTCATCCCAGTTGGTGACAATGCAATGCTCAATGAGGTACTTAAGAGTCAGGATACTGCACTTTCTCTGGGCCTCATTGCCCACATAGAAATCCTTCTGACCCATGCACACCATCATGCCCTGGTATCAGGGTAGCCCAGTGATGGAAAGGAATACAGCTGGGGAGGGAGTATCTCCAGCAAAGCCAGCTTTGCTCATGCCAGAGCCATTGTCAGTGACAAAAGCAGTGATTTCTTCTTTCATTGCAACCTACAGTGGTCAGACTGCAGTGTAGTGAGAGGATGCAGAACATGGCCAGAATCCATGACTCAAGTCCAATTATTCTTGCCTTCTTAAACTTTATTGAAAATTAACAAATTTTGGTCTATTGTGTATGTTTTCATAAATTAATGTATGAAAGATAAAGACTTAAGTTTCCTTTCTTTATAAAGTTATTGAGTTGCTAGTTCATCAAAAAGAATAGTTTGTGCTATCATTGATTGTTCATTTTTTATGCTTAGATTTACTAACTTGAACAACTACTTCTAAGACAACAGCATGTAATATATTAACCAATGTTCATTTCTTACTGTTATTTTTGAAATTCTGTACTATTTCTACCCTTTTTATGTTTTGCTTTTTAACAATAAAAATAAAGTTATTAAGACTTTAATTCTAATGTATAATCCTACATACCCCCAAAAAAGATTTCTCTTGCAGAGAGGAGGCACTTGAACCCTTGAGATGCCAAACAAAACTCCCTCCATGACTAAAAAGTCAGCTGCCTGAACCAATTTACTTCAGTTTTCTTCAGGATGAGTGGCTACGATGGTTTTCCCCCAGGGTCTTACTGTGCCCCACCCCCGCAAATGTTATTTTAAAAATTATGACATATAATTAAATTGAGTACAAATAAAAAGAGTTTCTAAGCCTAAAGCAATAAAAATTTTTATTAAGATATCACAGTGCTTTCTGTTAAACTTATAAAAGTTGACAAAGGTTTTGTATTTAATAACATAATTTTTTATGTTTTCTGCTGTTAGGTTTTTGATTACCTAACAGAGTTTTAATAGTTAAAGTTTCTTTAAATGTTGATTTTTGTACAATATTATTTCTTATATTTTCTGTTAGATTTTTGATTACTTAAAAAGCTGAGTTTTAACGTTTAAAGCTTAAGTGTTTGCTTGTTGTAAAACCTTTCCAATAATCAATTTATAGCTAGTTAAATAAACAAATATTATCTTAGGTTATAGCACACCCTATATTGTACATCAAAGACTGGGATGTGTATACATCTGATGTCTGCCAGTCTGAACTTTCACTAATGTTGGAAAGTTTATACACTAAAGATTGTATGTTTAATGCATATATACTAACCAGTAAGTTCTCTCTTTCATACTATATTATATATAAACCTTAAACATAAAAAATAAACCTTAAACATATAAAATAATAAATTTTTTACATCTCTTCACTTTGTATTTTATACATTCCAATCCTGCCATTTATTTATTTTTTTAAATTTTTAAAATTTTATTTAAAGAGAAAAAACAAAACAAAACAGAGTAAAGGGTAGCAACAATACAGGATTCCAAGGAAAAAAAGAAAAGAACAACAACAAAAAATCACTAAGAAATCATTACTTGACAAATTACATACTGAAACTTTGGAAATAGTTGTTCAAATTACAAAATTAAAACATGCAAAGTAGACATTCAAACAGTGAGATTGTTAACAGTTCTACTCCACGATCTGACAAAAACAGCAATATGGTCATCCATCTTACATACTCAAACATACATGCAATTGTATCAAAAGGGTAAAATTAAACACAACAAAACAGAACAAAGCAATGACAAGAAAGCAGTGTAAGAGACATAAATTTCAAAGCTAGACAATCGGAGATATTCACTCTCTATTGTATTGACTCTTGTTTTCTTCCAAATAGTTGTCCATATTGTCACATACAGGGAATTCACATGAAACAACATAGTATGGAACTGATCTGAACAGGACTAGGAAGGTGTATCAGGTCTTCAAGACCAGACAATAGGGAAGCCAAGAATGGCTGTCACAGTGTCTCTCATTCTCCTCAAAACAGCTGTCCATACCTTCATGTGTGTTGAACTTAAACAAAACAAAACAAAGCAAGCTAAAATCACTTTGAACAAAGAATGATAGTATTGCTGGATTTCACATCATGACATTACAGATTCAGCACTGGGTACTGTAGTGTCTGTTTTTCTTCAAAGTAGTTGTTCATTTCAACATGCATTATATAGTTGGTTCTCGTAAACTGTTTATAAGCTCTATACATGCATGAGTCTCTACATGTATATCTATCCTTTCTGTAATAGAGGGAAAAACAAAACAAAGCAAAACAATTCCTAGAAAAGCATGAAGCAAAAAGTCATATAAAACCACAATACAAGGTGATCGACAATGATTACCATGATGTCTCAGCAGTACATAACAGCATTAATAAAAACGAAGCATTGGAGACATTATAAGACTTCAAAAGCAGGCAATAATCAAACCAGAGTGGGTATCTTAGTGAATCTTGTCATCGTCAGTGTAGTTGCCTATACTCTTAGCCTTGATGCTATCAATCATAACAGATTTGAATAAAATCAGTCAATACAAAATAGCACTCTAAGAAACCAGATTCAAATAAGATCAGTCATAATAAGACATTATAAATTATACAGGGGTTCAGATTAAGTTGATAGGAAATTAAGGATGATTACCATAATATATCCTCTTATTTTTGGGATAGCTGACCATGTCCTCAAGTCTAGTGTGAGTAGACAAACTGGAACAGCATGTAATTCATCCAAGCAGAGTGATGAGAATAATGTAGATTATAAATCTTGTTACCCCATTAACAATATACTCTGCCTTCCTTTTTTAGACAATTCCTCCCCTTTCACTCTCATAGGGTGCACTGCTTATTTTGAGTCCCACTGCCTCCCTATATAGAGCATCTCAATGGACCCTATCTCCTGATCTACTCTGCCTGTGTTTCTCTCTGTTAGTATTTCGGGCCCTCTGTACTAGAGATTACAGCCAATCCTCTCTGCATCGTTTCTGCTATTCTATTTTTCTGCCATTGCTAGTCTATTTTTCGCTTCCACTCCACTGTCTCCACTGAGGCCTCTCTGCCACTGTTCCTGAAATGCTCATATTCTTTTTCTCTCTCTCTAAAATGTCCTTCAGTATTTTTTGTAGGGTTGGATTGGTGGTCACAAATTCTCCAAGTTCCTCTTTGTCATGGAAACATCTTCCTTCTCCATTAATTTCTAGAGAGAGTTTTGCAGGATACATCAATCTGGGCTGGAGGTTGTTCTCCTTCAGGGCTTGAATTATTTCACTCCAAGGTCTTCTTGACTTGATGGTCTGTGTCGAGAAATCTGCTGTGATTTTGATGGGTTTTCCTTTATAGGTGATCTGTTTCTTTTCTCTGATGGCTTTTAATATTCTGTTCTTATATTGAATTTCTGGGAACTTGATTATTATGTGTCTGGGTGTAGCTTTGTTTTGGTTGTAGGTGGCTGGAATTATGTATGCTTCATATGTCTGCATATCATTTCCTTTTTCTATGTTTGTGAAGTTTTCCTTAATAATTTCTGTGAATAGCCTTTGCAATTCCTCTGTTTTGACTCCTGCTTCTTCATTCACATGCTTTATTCTTAAGTTATAGATCCTCTTGTCGTCCTCTAGCCTGTGTATTATTACTGCCTGCTCCTTTGTCATTTTTAAGAGATCTTCCCTTTCATGATCACACATTGCAAGCCTGTGTTCAATGTTTGATAGTCTATCTTTAGTTTCTTTCAAGCAGTTTTGCCAACTTTCTATTGAGTCTTTAGTTTCCTGATAATCTCTTTGAATCTGCTTCATGAATTCTAGGTTTTCTTTATATTCTTCATTGAATGTTTCTGTCCTTTTGTGTTTCTCCATTCTTCTGTCTGTATCTTCTTGAGAGATGCCCAGCCTTTCTTTTATTAATCTACTTATCTCTTGTTTAACTTGAATTAATATTTCAGTTTTGATCTTGTTTACGAGGTCCCAAAGATATCTCTTTATGTCTGCTGACACCCTGTTTGATGGTACATGTTTGCTGCCCTCAGTCTCTTTTATGTTTACCTCTCCTGGATCAATAATCTCAGGGTTGGAGGCTGGGGGCTTTTTCTTATTTCTGTCTCTCGTCATGTTTTTGGTTCCTTCCATACAAGTGTATAGTGTAATTCCCTGCCCCTTTTCTTGTTGGTTAGGTTTCTTCTGGAGCATGCAGGCTAGGGTCTTCTGCCCTCTGCCGTCCGCTCTCAGAGAGTGAAGTGCAAGCAAGGGCAGTGTATGCTGGCTCCTGCCCTCCACGCCAGTCAACCTTCTCAGGCCTTCACTGCATCAGTGTGTGTCACGCTCAGGGAATTAATTGATTTGTGATGACCCACTGGGTCCCGGCCAGGGACGCGGCCCAATCCAAGCAGATCCCACCAATCCATTCCATGAGGGGAGCAACCAAGTGAAGCCGCACTGTCCTGCCCAACTCCAATATGTCATTCAGTTGCTTGCCCCTTTTCCACTGAAGGGTCTTATTCCCATCACTCACCAGGTTGATGCTGGTTCCTGAGAACTGCTGGGCTTCCCAACCTCCGACTTCAGCATGGCTGCAGTGCGAATTCACGGTGCCTCTGGGTGAGTCACACGCAAGTCCTGTTCCGGGCAAGTCATGCACAGGGCTGCTCAGCTCCATGCTGGGGGTCACTCAAGCCAGTCGCTTCAGCACGGATTCAGTCGCCAATCGCTTCGGTGCAGGTTTGGTCACTCAAGTCGATCTTGGGCACAAATTCAGGCGGTTCATCGAGAGTGCCGTGCTCACTGATCTTAGCTTCTCTAATGTTAGCCCCGGGACCTCATATTTGAGTAGTTTCTTTGACTTCAGTTTCTTCCTGGGTTGAGAGAATTCGTCTCCCTCTGTTTGGGTCTCTCCAGGGTGTTCTATTGTGGCATTTGAGCTGTCTCTCTCAGATAGGCTCCATATCCTGGTACCTATAGGTCCTCCAACTTTACTACTCTCCTACATTGCTTCCTTGTGTTCCACTTTGTTCTGTTTCATTGTGTTTAATTTTATGTTTATGCATGTTTAAGTGTGTAAGATGAATGACCATATTACTGCTTTTGTTAGATTGTGGAAGAGAACTGTTAACAGTCTCATTGTTTGAATGTCTACTTTGTATGTTTTAATTTTGTAACTTGAACAACTATTTCCAAGATGACAGTATGTAATTTATCAAGTAGTGATTTCTTAGTGGGGTTTTTATGTTCTTTTTTTTCCTTGGAATTCTGTATTACTACCCTTTTTTCTGTTTTGTTTTGTTTTCTCTTTAAATAAAATTTTTAAAAAGTTCATAACTCTTTCAGGGTCTTTGTACCAAGGTTAGAGTCTGAGGTGTTCAGGTCATTGCCCAAAGTCTATCTCTTTAGGATTTATATCCTAAATTTTCTTCTGAGGGCTTATGTGTCTATGAACTCTTAGAGGTTCTGTGTTCCAATATTTGAGTTTGTGATATTCAGGGATCTATCTTAGGATATGAAGCTTCTTTGTGGTGCCTGTATTCCAGTGTTAGAATCTAAGCATTTTCAGGACAATATTCAGAGAGTGAGAGATGTGTAACCTTGCTAAGATTCTGTGTTCCAAAGTTTGAATCTGAAGTATTTTGGGGGTCTGTGCTAAGGGTATGAGGTCTCTGAACTCACCAAGGTCCTTTTTGTAGGATTAAATCTAAGGTACTGTATTTGCCATCTGTGTGTGAGTATGAGATCATTGAACTTTGAAGGCCTTCACATCTGTACTTGAAGGTAAAGTATTTTGATAAGCATTCAGGATGTAAGTATTCACAAATCTCTGGGTCATATAGCTAATACTATTTTAATATGAGTTTTATGAATTATGTGAGCAGAATTGAAAACCCTTAACATGCTGAGGGGTTGTAACCACAATTTGAGTCTGAGTTATTCATCATCTGTGTTCACTTGAGGGTCTCCTGTACTTTGTGCCACAATATTTGAGTCTGAAGTATTTGGAAGTTTATGATGTGGTCTGAGATCTAGGAACACTTGGGGAACAAAGTTCCAAATACTGAGTGAAGTATTTGAAGGTATGTGTCCTGGTTGAGTGGTCATAGAACTCTTTTAGGCTCTATGTTCCAAAGCTGTAATCTGGGATGTGTGTGTGTCAGTGTTCATGGTGTGAGTTCCCTGAAATCTTTAAGAATTTGTATCACAAATTTTATTTTTGAGTTTTGGTGTTTCTGTTCAGAGTGTAATGTCTCTGAACTCTTACAAAGTTCATGTTTCAAGTTTGACTATGTGACATTTAGAAATTTGTTTACAGTGTAAAGTCTCTGAGTTTTTTGAGAGCCTATGCCCCACCATTTGAATCAGGTATATTGGTAGATCTACATTCAGGAAATGACAGAAATATGAGCTTATTGTCTATATTCTGAAGTTTGAATCTGAAGGTGGTCTGTGTTTAAAATGAGAGATCTCTAGCTTTCTGAGGATGTTTGTGAGGTCTGTGGTCAGGATGAGGTGTTTTTCCAAAGGTCTGGTTCTGTTACATGAGGTGTTCAGGCTTTGAAGATTCAAAGCACATTGATAATCTGTGCTCCAAAGATTGAGTCTGAAGTAATGGGGCGGTCTGTATACAGTACATTAAGTCTATATAATCACTGAGCATCTATACTTTAGGATTTTAATTATATGTGTTTCAGGGCCACTGTGCAAAGTACTAGGTTTCCAAATACTTTGAAGGACTATGTTCCATATTTCCAGTCTGAGGTAATGGTGGGGTATGTGTTCTGGTATGATATCTCTGAATTATTAGTTTATGTATTCTAAGTTTGAGTGTGAATTCTTGGAAGTATAGGTTATACCTAAAGTGTGAGGTCTCTAAACACTGATGGATCTGTGTCCCAAATGTTCAGTTAGTGATCTTTTGTATTTTGTGTTCAGAGGATGAACTCTCCGAAGTCTTATTGACCCTGTGTTCTAAGGTTTGAGTTGGAGGGATTTTTGGTTGGTTGGTTGGTTGCTTGATGTTTGTTTATCTGTTTGTTTGAGGAAGGGTCTTGCTATGTAGTTCAGCCAGGTCTTGAACTCACTTCATAACCTAGAGTGGCCGGAAACTCATGACAATCCTCCTGCTTCAGCCTCCTGAGTGCTGGAATTACAGGCATGTGCCACAACACCTGGCTGAATTGAAGTTTTGTGTTGCTATTGTGTAAGTCATGAAGTATGTAAAATTATACAATGTCTATTTCCCAAGAGTCAAGCCTAAGATTTGCTGTTATATGGAATCAGTATGTTAGGTTTATGAAATTTTAGAGGATCTGTGTCCCAAGGTTTGACTGTGAAGATCTTAGAGTATGTATTCAGAGTATAAGGTCTGTGAAATCTTTGGTGTCTGTGTCCCAAGATTGGATCTGACTCATTTCAGACACTGATTTCAGAATGTAAAGTCCCTTATCTCATTAAGGATCTTCTGCCAATGTATCAGTCTGAAATGCTTTATGAACTTAATAGGGTCTACTTTTAAAAGTTTTATTTAAGGTGACTGTTTGAGGCAGGAGAGCTCTGAGATGTTTGAGGATTCATGTTTCCTATATGTTTATGAGTCATTTGGTTCTCACTTAAGAATGTGAGGACCATAATCTTTTTCAAGGCTCTTTGAACATTTCAGTGTTGTTACACTGTGAGATCTGAACTCTTTGAGGTCCTTTGTATTACATTTTTAATTAATTCATTTGGAAATCTGTATTTATGATGTTAGGCTTCTGAATAAGTGAGGATCTGTCACAGATTTTGAATCTGAGGTATTTGGAGAGTCTGGATTCATGGTATGAGAGCACTGAACTCGAAGCAACTCTGTTGCAAGATCACAGTTGTGTATAAGGATGACAGAGTCTGGCTCTTCGAAGGCCTTTTTATCAGAAGATTGAGTCTTGAGCATGTTGGCTTCTTTGTTAAAGTGTGAGGCTTATCTCTTTGAGGACCTATGTCCTAGAGTTCTGAGTCTAATATATTTGTGGATCTGTGTTAGGGTACAAATGCTCATGCATTTACAGGTCTATGTTAGGATGAGAAGTTTAGAAAGTCTTTGAATTCTTTGAAGGTATATTTTTCAATATTTGAGTATGAAATATTAGACTGTAATGTTCCTGAACACTTTTAGAAGGTCTGTAACTTAGGCGATATATTTGGAGATATGTGTTTAGGATATAAGGTCTCTGAATGCATTGAGGATCTGTGTTGCACAATCTGAGGTCTTTGAAGGTATTTATATCAGGTGTGAGGTCTCTGGCTCCTGAAGGTCTTTTTCCTAGTATTGATTCTGGGCCACTTAGAAATCATCTTTAAAGTGTGAAGTCTTTTAAGTCTTTTAGATCTGTACCCTACGATTTCAGTTTGTTGTATTTTCAGGTATATATTTAAGATGTAAGTTTTTGGGAACCTCTGAGCATCTGTGCTCCACATCCTGAGTCTCTAGTCAGAATATGTGCAGGTATTAACAACTTATGGATCTTTTAGACTCTGTGGTGTAAACACTAAATGTGAGGCATTGAGGTTCTATGTTCAATGTAAGAGGTCTCTGAACTCTTTGGGATTGAGCAGCCCAAGTTTGAATCTCAATTATTTCAGTTTTCGTTTCTCAGACAGATTTGAAGATTTTGTTAGGAAATTTGAGACTGGGAGGTTTGGAAATTCATGTTCTGAAGATGAGATGTATGAACTTCTTGAAGCTCTTCACTCCAGATACTGTATTTGAGGTTAAGAGGTGCTTCTTCAGGTTGAGACTGCAAAATATTATGGAGTTTGTGTTATAAGGTTGGAATATGAGATATTTAAATCTGTGTTCCAGACCTCAGAATGTGAAGTCTCTGAACACTTTGAGGATCTTTGTACCAAGTTTTAAGTACATGATATGTGGCAATTTGTGGTAAAGGCATGAAGTTTACAAATTTTTGTGAATTTTTGATTCAAGTTTTGTTCAGAGGTTTTTAGAATTCTGTATTCAGGCACTGAGGATTGTTTCAAACCATTGTTTGTGCTGCAACCACTTAATTTAAAGTATTTTTTATTTATGCTCAGATGAGAATCCTTTGAACCCTTTTAGTGTGCATTTCCCAAGGTTTGATTCTGATGCATTGGTTTGTGAGTTCTGGATCAGACATTTATAAACACTTTGCTGATCTTTAAGCAAAGATTGACTCTGCTATAATAGGGTGTCTGGGTTCAGTGTGTATGTTCTCTATTGATGATCTATTTTCCAAGAATTTATTCTTAGGTGTCTAGAGTCCAGTGTGTAAGGTCTCTCAACTCTTTGATACTCTATATTCCAGAGTTGCAGTTTGAAGTTATTGGTCTCAAGGCTGTAAAGTCTGAGTACTTTGTGGATCTAAATTCCAATATTTGAATGTGAAAAATGAGAGATTATTTTCAGCATGTGAGTTCACTTCACTGTTTCAGTGTCTCTGTTCTAAGGTTTGAAATGGAACAGGATGTGAAACCCTAAATGCTTTATTCTCTGTGTTCCAAAGTGTAAATCTGAAGTATTTGGGTGTAGTGTTCAATCAACAAGGCATTTGAAATGTTATGACCTTTGTTTTAGAAAGTTGAAGTCTTGAGATACTTGGCATAATTGTTAAAATCATTTAAGATCTCTGAACATGCTCTTTGTCTCAATGTTTTAGATAAGGTGTTTGGGGTCTATGTTCAATGTATGATATCTGAAGAAGCTGAACCATGCCTTCCCATGAGCCGGGGTCCATTGGGAGGAACAGGAAGAGACTAAGCAAGAAGATGCACTATGCCTTCCTGTGAGCCAGGTTTCACCATGGGGAATGGGAAGAGACAGCAAGAAGAGTAGCCATGCCTTCCCATGAGCCAGCTGGTGCACAGGCTGGGAAAGCAGAAGAGCATTCCTTCCCCCTCCCCATAAGCAACTGGTTGATTCAGAGGAACTCAGGGTGAAATAGCAACTGAGGTAAAAGGAATAGCTTGATGCTTGTATTGTTTGATTCACTTTGCAGGCTTGGGGCTGGTGGTCTGGGCATCTATTTAGAGGATATCAGTGTGCACTGTGGCAACTGTTGGGGGATTTTCTTGTACCTTGTTTTTGAAATCCAACGTTTTGTTCCATTATGCTGTTTTGTTTTATTCCTGTATCTGGTAGGCTGAGAAATTATTTTTTTAATTTATCTTATTTGAAAAAGAGTAGAACCCAAAAAAATAAAACAGAATAAAGCCAATCAAAGCAAAGCAGTGAAAGTGGAACAGAACTTCAACACAGAATAATAGGAAATCAACAGTGGCTACCAAAATATATCTTGCTATCTTCAAAATAGTTGTCCATACCATCAGACATAGCAAAATCAAACAAAATGAAATATAATAAAACCAATCAAAACATAACATTGCATAAAACAAAACAATTAGAACAAAACAAAGCAATGAGAACAATACTGCACATTGTTATCTTCAAAACAGTTGCTCAATTTACCAGAGGCAGGGATAAAACAAAACAGTAAAATGAAGCAAAACATGGAATTTCAAAAACAAGCCACAAGAAAAACCCCCACAATTGCCACATTGCACACTGATATCCTCCGAATAGATGCCCAGACCACCAGCCCCAGGCCTGCAGAGTCAACCAAACAATATAAGCATCAAGCTATTCCCTTCCCCTCAGTTGCTATCATCTTGCCCTGAGTCCTCTGTATCTTCACAAGCGGGGAGTGGGGGAGAATACTCTTCTGTTTTTTCAGCCTGTACACCAGCTGGCTCATAGGAAGGCACGGTTTCTCTTCTTCCTGAGGCTCTTGCCCATCAGCATGGCAGAGCCTACTTCATGGGAAGAAGGCATGGTTTCTCTTCAGCCTGAGGCTCTTACCAATCAGCATAGTGGGACTTTCTTCACAGGACAAGCTGAGTAGTTATTTTCAAGATAACAATATACAGTATAACAACACTGTTGAATTCCTATGATCTTGATTTGAAAACCTATGTAGCAATTGTTTTTGTGGTTGTTGTCATTTTGCTTTTGTTGTTGTTGTTGTTTAGGTTTGTTTCTTGATTTTTCTGTTTTTTCTTTTATTCTTTAAAATCATTTTGAGACTGATGTATTTGGGTGTCCTAGGTTAGGATGTGAGAAACTTGAACTGCTTAAAATTCTATGTTTCAAATTTTTGGTATTAGGTTTCTGTGCTGCTGTGTTTTTGGCCTGACATCTCTGAAACCTTTGACCATCTGTATTCTAATATTTGAATCTGTGGTATTTGGAGCTCTGTGTTCTAGGTATGAAATCTAAATTCTAAGATCCTGTGTTCTAATATTTGGGTGTTATTTTGGGTTCCATATTGAAGGTTTGAAATCTCTAACTGTGTGTGGGAGTGCAGTGGGCGTGTGGGTATGGTTGCGTGCGTTCCAAAGATTTAATCTGAGGTGTTTTCAGTTTGTGTCTGGAGTTTGAACTCTTTCTATGGTCTATGATGTAAGGTTTAATCAGAAGTTGCACATATATGGTAAGGATGTAATGGATATAAATACTTTGAGAAAGTTTGTGTACTTAAGCTACTGTCTGGAATATGTAGAAGTCTACATTCAGCCTGTGAAGTCTGAATTTTTTCAGGATTTGTCATAAGGCTTGAATCTTTACTCTTAATTCATTCAGGGTCTGTGTTTAACAAGAATTTAGTCTGAAGAATTTGGTTGTCTGTGTTCAAGATGTTAGAATTTTAATTCTTTAAGGATCTATTTTTCAAATAATGACTCAAAGGTGTTTGGGATTTTGTTCATGGTGTGGGATTTTTTTTTTTTTGCTTTTGTATGCTTTGATGTTTGGTTTCTGTTCTCATGTTAGAGACTAAGATATTTAGGATCTGGCATCAATACAAGTGGTTGCTAAAATCCTTGAGAATATTTTTTCCATAACTTGAGACTGACATATTTTCCATGGTTTGAGATTGTCTTCAAGGGGTAAATGAATTCAGAGGATCCATATTCCAAGTCGTCAACTAA
>PVJX010033627.1:0-19603 GCA_004027295.1 Dolichotis patagonum | reverse complement strand
CCGAAGGTTTAAGCATGTGAATATTCAAAGCATAAAGAATGCTGGGAAATGCACAGACTCATCAGTGTGCAGAATTCGGGTCAAACTCTAAAGCGGTTCGTGTCTAACGTAGGGATTCCGAGCTCAGCTTCCAGAAGATGAGGAAGACATCCCGGAGGCATCAAAGAGCTTCTGAAGGGCACCCTGCGCCTGCAGTTAGAGGAGTGACGCCCTCGGGGCAGCGGGCCTCCTTTCTTCTGCACAGGCCGCAGAGCCCCACATGGCAGGGTCCCCCAGGCTTCGAATGTGTCATGATTATGAGAACGGTCCCCACTACCCCGTGAGAAAACCACACACTGTGCACGTGCATACACGACACAACACACACCTCTCACGCTACACACGTGTGCACACACCACAGTACCGCATGGGCCGCCAATCCCACCCCGCTCACCATGCCCAGACACCACATGTGTGCAGTGCTGCACACAGCACGCATACCACACGCACGCACATGCACACACGCACACACACGTGCACACAGACTGAGCTGCTTTCTGCCTCTGGGCTCAGCGATTGACCCAAACATGTCCTAAAATATGTACAAGAAAGCATTTTGTTGTTTATGTGATTAAATAAAACACAGCGGGCTCGGTGCTGGAAAGGACATGTTAGATGTACGGTAGCTTGATGTTCTGAGGTTTTTTTAAAGTCACAATCAGGAAGTTGATTATTTCATAAGATGGAGCAGGGACAGACTGCTGGGGAAACTGTCCCCTTGGAAAAGTCACTATTCCCGCCTGAGTCCAGCAGATCAGTGAACCCTTAGGCAGGGGTGGAGGCTGAACCCCAGCCCTTCACACGGGCTTTACGGTCTCGGTGGCTTCACCTCTATTTATTAGCAGCACATGCGGGTGGCACACACTGAGTGCGGCCACTGCGGGTGGGCAGGGCCTGTGTCTGAACTCTGCTCACTATCTCCCCCCGCCCACTTTCCTGCCTCGCCCCCCATTCCTAGACCCTCTCCGTGGCTCCACAAACCCTTCCTCTCTGTTTCCCACCACCTGTCCATTATTTTGCACTTCACATTATTTAGGCTTTGGGATTCTCATCTGAGAGAAACTGTGATATTGAACTTTCTGTTTCTGTTTTATTTCAGTTGACATTCTGGTCTCAAGGTTCAGCTGTTTTCCTGCAGATGGCTCCAGTTTATCCTTCTTTCTGACAGTGTAGTACTCCATGGTGTGTAAGCACCACACTTGCTTTATGCAGTCACCTGGTGAGGGACACGTAGGCCACATCCGAGACGTAGCTGTTATTACTTGTGCTGCTACAAACATGAGTGTGTGGGTCACTGTGACATGGTGCCTTTAACTCTTTGGGGAAGATACCAGAAGACATATTGCTGGGTTGAATGGAATTTCTGGTTTTAGATTTGGAGGAATCTTCACAGTGTCCCATAGCACTTATGCTGTTATTCTGACACAGGGTCTAAATTGCTGGACTCCAATTTGCAATCCTCCTGCCTCTGCCTCCCAGAGTGCTGGGAGTCCAAGTATGATCACGGCACCCAGCCTCTTCTTCACGCCGACGTGACGGGCCCTGAGACCCCACAGGGTGCATCTCGGTGTCCAGGGTGGCTTCTGATGCAGCTTTCGATGCCACTTCCACCCCTTTTGTTTTCTGCCTTAAAACCTCATGAGGGTGTGGAAAGGCATAAATGAATACATAAGACCCCTCTGCTTAAAGGACCCAGCTCCTAGCTGCACGCTGTGTGTTTGTTCTATTTCACTTTATTCATGGCCTCAACTAAACACACGCTGGACTCCCCTGTGAGAAGCACCGCGCTGTTCATGTCGCCAGCCCGTGGGCTGTGCGGGGCAGGGGAGGGCTGCTTGGCTCCCACGGTGGCTTCGGCTCTGGCGTCCTTCTCCCTTTCACTCCCCAGGGGCAGCGTCAGGAGGAGGCACAGGCGGGGCGCAGCCCTGTGCGGGGTCTTCAGAGACCCTGGGCGCCATTTAAAGCGGGTCCTGCCGCCGTCGGACCCTGGTTCGTGGTGCAGATCGGCTTATGGAAGCGTGCGAACCCGCACGGAGGCACCTGCGAGCGCCCGTCCTGCGAGTTCATTCACAGACGGCCTCCGCCCCGTCCCCTAAGCAGAGCGCAGCGCGCGGCCCCTCCGCCTCCGCCTCCGCCTCCGCCTCCGCCTTCCTTCCCTCCACGCTTCTAGTCCCGTTTTCCTTTGCAGCACCGCGAGTGCAGGACATGATGCGTCCCGATTGGCGGGGCGTCGGTGCCTGTGTACAGGGTGCTTCTTAGCTCTCCTCACTTCCCCTCCGCCCCACCTCCTCCCTCTGTGGAAGATCTGCCTCCCTGCCTCCCACGTCCGCCCTTTACAACACTCTTCCCTTACACTCTGGGTTTCTCCTATAGGAGAAGCCGCGCAGTTTCAATTGCGTGTCTGACTTCCAGTGCCGGGCCCCACCCCAGGGGACGTCCACTGCCCTGGACCGTGGAAGCGGGGAGGGGGCGCCCGGCGGTCACCGTCAGGGTCTCAGAGTCGTCTTCTACCCGCTGCCTTGGTTGCCCTCTTCTTACTGTACTTTCCCTGTGTGTGCGTGTGTGCAGGTGTGTGTGTGATCTTTGACGCAATGCAGATGTCTCTAAACCAGAAGAGATCTTAATGAGTTCTGGTTTGAATGTTTCCTGTTTGCATCTGAGTTTTTATTAATTGTTTTATTTTGGGTACCGGGAATTGAACTCAGGACCTTGCACTTGTGAGGCAGGTGCTTGTGCCGCTGAGCTCTATGCCCGGCTCTGCATCCGCGTTTTTATCTTCATCCAACTGATCTGTGTCAGCGGAGGGAGATGAAAGCAATGCTTGAGGCTGGAGGGACCCTTTCCTCAGAGGGGAGAACTTCCAGCCCACCTGGCGCCATCCTGTCACCCGCATTCTGCGTGGGCGACAGCCACTTGCATGAGCAAATGCTTTTCCCACCTGTCAGCTGCCCACTGGGACTTCCGCGCGGTGACACGGCCAGGAGACCCCGGGCCCGAGCATCTCTCCTCGACCTTGGTGCTCATCTGCCTCACACCCATGCAGTTCGCCCAGGGTGCAGCTCGCACTTGCTCCTGGCTTCTGTGACCCTCGTGCCACCCCCTCGTCATCCCCCCTCAGCTCCCCGGCATGTGTGTGACGAGCCCTGCTCCCCTTTGTGCTGCACCTAGTTCAGCCTAGATCCTTCTGGTGGCAAAGCTTAAAAATTTTAGGAAGGCACCTGGCAGTCCGCACAATCCCCAAAGAAGTGACTGGTGGCAACTGCTAGGGAGGGGACTGTCCGGGGATTCCTCAAGCTCACTTTGCACCGAGGGCAGGGCTGGCGTGTCGGACGCCTCGTCCGCTTCCCAGATGCACCCAGCAGACCTCCCCGGGCCGCGCCCTCGAGCCCTCTCCGCTCCTCGCTGCACAGGTGTGCGTGCAGTGCCAGCGTCCCACAGCCGTCTGTCCCCGCGGGTCCAGGTGCCAGGCCCTGCGGCTCTCAGCAGCCCGCGTGGTCTGTAGTGACTCCTCCAAACCCGGGGCCACACCAGGTCAGCACCTGACACGTCCCTTTGGGGTCCTCAAATGGCCCGTGCAGGAGAGCACGAGGTTCGTCTTGGAATAGCTTAGCCGATCCCACTCCCGAGAGAAAGCCAGGCATTGTCAGCTCACACCCAGTTTCTGACAGGTCCCTGTGACTTCAGCAGTGACACAGCCCAGAGTTCACTCCAGTGAAGGGAGGAGTCTGCCCAGCCCCTGCACTTGAGCTCAGGTGCACTTTCCCTATCTGAACATTGGGTTTCCAGTTGTGCGAAGGAATGCTGGACCGATCACAGCTGTGTCCGTGTAAGGTCCGAACCACGCAGTTCGATGTCCCCTCCGTAAGAAGCATCCACCTCAGAGAAGCTGCATCCACGGCGGGCAGGGCTCCTGTTTCCTCCCCTCCACCCCGAGGGATGCAAAGTTTCAGTTATGCAAGAAGAAATTCTGGAGCGGAGCACAGCGGCGCCTGTGGTTAACAGTGCTGCAGTACATGCTAGAAGTTTGCCAAAGGGACTAAATCTTGCTCAGACATTTGAGAGGAAGTTAGATACTTAAAAGCACAGGCTATTAACGTAGACTTTACAAAACTGCAAAGCCTGGACTTGGAGAAGTGTCAGACACTCAGAGCAAGAGGCGCAAGTTTCCGTGCACGCGAGACCCCGGGTTTGCAACACCGCATGGGCCCCAACCCCTGTGTTTTGCAGGCCAGCTTTCTCCTGGTGTCGCAGGGCTGCTCAGCGTGACTGAGCCAGCGGCCATGTGGTATGGGTGCACACAGCCGCTGCGTGAGCACTTGCAGAGAGTGGCGGCCGTGGGACGCACACAGTGTGGGGACACAGTGACCCGACCCCGCTGCGTGTGCTCTTGTCCTGCAGAGCTGGGCGAGATTAAGAACGTCACCACCACGCAGCCGTCGCTGGAGCTGGACGGGCTGGAGAAGTTCACCAACTACAGCCTCCAGGTGCTGGCCTTCACGCGCGCGGGGGACGGGGTCCGCAGCGAGCAGATCTTCACGCGGACCAAGGAGGATGGTGAGCGGGGGGCGGGGGCGCTCCGTGCCGGCTGAACCCCAGCACCCACGGGCTCTGCTGGGGGACACAGGCCCGCCGGGCCAGAGAGCTCACCCTGCAGCTGCAGCCACCAGGCGGCCCTCGCCCTGGCCCCCGCACAACACCTCCCAGCACACCTCCCGGCATCCAGGCCCCGGCTGCCGGGCTCCGTGCGCCCACTGCATCCCTCTTCCTGCACCGTTTCTTCCCCGTCCTCCTCCTGTTTCCGCCTCCCTCCTGCCCCCTCCTCTATATTCTCTTTTCTGTTTTTGGCCAAGTGTTTAAACAAAAACACTCTATCCCCGATTTTCAGTATCAGCTGTACGTGTTTTGCATCCCATTAAAAGAACTTTCCTGGCTCCTTAGCTCCCAGGGTAAGCCCTGATTGCTTCCACCCTGCCACCTGAATCCTGTGTGGCCGCCTAGGCCACACCAGGCTCAGGACCCTGCACAGCTCAGCCTGCCTCACTGGGCCCCGCACTTCCCGTCTTCTTGCCGGTGTTGGTTCTCCCGGAAGCTAGGCAGTGCCGGGCGTGTGGAAGACCCAATACCTGCACGATACAGGAGAGGTTGACGTTGGCTCTTGGTTTCAGAGGGTCCAGTCCAAGGCAGACCCAGTTAGTGGGCAGAAGGAGGAGCAGAGCTGCCCACATCATGGTGGTCAGGACGCAGAGAGCAAAGGGAGAAACTGGGGACAAGAATACGCTCTTGCAGGTCACGCCTCTGTGACCAGCCTCTTCCCGACAGGCCCCACCTCCCAGTAACTACAAACCCATGCAGCGGGTGACAGCCCGGCTCCTCCTGAGCAGTCCCTCCGTCTGCTCTCACGGGACATGGCCCCTGTTGCTCTGCCCATCTCGCACCGGGGAGTCTGCACACAGAGGCTTCTCCCAGCTTGGGCTTCGCTAGAACTCACAGGAGGCTCCCCCTTAGGTGTGCCAGCCAGTTTGCTCAAAGATGTTGGATTATTTCAGAAAAATCTAAGGTCAAATGCAGTGATGTGAGGAAGTCACCCACAGAGACAGCGACAAGAGGTGATCAGAACATACACCGTCAGTGTTTGAACTGAAAAGAATTTATGACAACAAAGGATATATTGCCACGAGTTCCTTTCAAAGTCCTCCCTCATGCTTCACCCACAGTCACCCCATCATCCTGGCCACTTTCGAAAGAGCTCTGGAGCCTCATCCCTGAGCGTCTTCGTAAAGTGCGATTAACAGCACCATGAACGCCGCCATCCCGTGGAAGGACCGGCTGGTAAAAACAGGACACTGTGTCCTCACCCACTTTGTTCACAGGGTCTGGCACTGTGTGACTTCCAGATCTTCCCCAAAGTCAAAATGACCATGACATTGCAACTACAGACCCTCAGGAAAGAGGACTCCAGAGCCGCTGCAGAAATTGGCGAGGACCATGGGAAGGGTGTGTTCACAGGAAGCGGGCACATTTTGAGGGCGATTCATGGCCATGTGCCTGTGACTGTAACTCCAAACGTTCATGGCACGCTCCCTCACGCCTCATCATCCTAAGGGAGAAAGAGCCATGATTTTATTTTAAAGCGTAATAGACAAGAGCTGTGTAAATGCTGATGTTGTCCCCTGAGACCCGTGGGACTCCGGACACCGTACTGAGAACTCGAGTGTCCTCACAAGCACAGTCTCTGCTGGCTCAGACCACGTGGGGTCCACACACAGTGGCTGCAGCTGTGAAACCCTGGGCCGCCAGGCAGTGGGCGGCCTCCTGACCCCAGATACTTGGTTATTTGCTCTCTGCTCCTGCAGGGCAGGGGGGCAGATATTTTTTTCTTTTTTTGCATTACTGAGTGGTAATTCAGATGTCACTGGTGTCATTATTTGAAGAGAAAGTTGATCACCAGCATAAATTTTGACATCAGCATTTTTTACGGGAATGTACAGAAAGCCAGTAAAAAAAAAAAAAAAAAAAAAAAAGCAGGCTACCCACAGCCTCTGCTGATTGGTCATTTGAGATCAACTCTTAATGATTCCTCCAGTTTTAGAAACTGTACCATTCCATCTCCAAACGTGACCCTGAGGTCCAGGGTGGCCTCTGTCAGTTAACTCTTCTCTGCCCTTGAACCCCGTGCCAGTGGTGGCTGGGATGCGAAGGGTTGTAAAGATCTTGCCTGCGTCCACCGCTGGCCCCGAGAAGCTGAAGAATTCCACCTGCGTATTGCTTAGGAGAAAGCAGCACTTGCAAACAGAAGTGGAGCAGAAATCAGGGGCAAGGAGGAGGAAGGACTAGTGTAATCACTAGTTTATCCCTCAGAGTCATGTGGAAAAGTCACTGCTTTGGAAATGCCAGGGAGCTGTGCCACTCTTGGTAAGCTCGGTGGCTAATATAAATAGGCCCTGGCACAGTTTGGAAAGTCCAGTGCACTTTTCTCTGATTGGAAGAAATAACTGTGACCAGTCACTGGAAGAGAGGTTTAATCCAGTTAGGTTATGGGTCCCGTCTACATGTCCACCAGGAGGTCGCCTAATTTTAACTTTTGGATTACAGTGCCAACTGCAATTAAGCCATGCGAAAATGTGCAGAGAATGCCAGGAAAATAACTGGCAGCATGTATTAACTTCTCCCTCATTAAAACATTGTTTTAGACATAGGTTGATGCTCTCCCAAGAAAAGAAAGATGAATATATGACAGTAAACACTTGGTGAGACCCCTGCCTGGTGCATGTGACCCCCACATTCCTAACCCCACAAAATCAGATTTAAATTGTGTTCTTAGATCCTGGGTCAGCCCAGGTAGGGAGATGTTATCCCCAGTAAAGACAGAACCTTTGCTTTTGCAAGAGATAATTTGCAATTGAAATGTCTGTTTGATAGTTCCCAGCCTCTCTCTGTGGGTCCTTGGCTCACGGACATGTTCCCAGATCTGTGGTCACATTTTCAGGTCCAGGCACACAGCCATCAGCCTCG
This sequence comes from Dolichotis patagonum, assembly GCA_004027295.1. Taxonomy (NCBI): domain Eukaryota; kingdom Metazoa; phylum Chordata; class Mammalia; order Rodentia; family Caviidae; genus Dolichotis; species Dolichotis patagonum. The sequence goes on along the minus strand of PVJX010033627.1, from coordinate 12,052 downwards.
GGCCCATGGATGTCATAGTCACTTTCCTTGCTGCTGGGACACAATCCCCAACATGTGCACCTTAAAAGGAGAGGTTTATTTTGGCTCACAGTTTGTAGGGAGCGCAGTCCATAGTCCGCTGGCCCCAAGGCTGGGCAGCCTGACAGATGGGCATTGCAGAGGAGAAAAAGCTCGAGGCACCTGAAACAGAGATCAGGAGAGGGACCCAGGCCACGCCCCCAGGGACCACCTCCTCCAACCAGAGACTGCCTCCTCCAACCAGGCTCCGCCTCCTCCAACCAGGCTCCGCCTCCTCCAACCAGGCTCTGCCTCCCAACCGCACCTTTTCCCAGGGGTCCAATCCAAGGGTGAGCATCAGGACCCTGCCAGCCATCTCCTGCAGAAGCCCACTAGGAGTGCGTGAGGCTCTGGGGGACACCTAGACATGACTCCTACCAGTGGACGTCATTTGGGTTCTGTGAGAACTGTTCGGGGCACAGTTTCTTCCCAGGACTGCTCGGATTGGGAGCTCTCACCTCTGCTAGTGCTGCTGCAAGGGCACAGAAGGCTGTTAGCTGATCTGGCTTCTGTCCCAAAGCACGAGATGACGGATCCCAAATTCTGAAACATTTGCAAAATTCTAGTATTTTATTTTCCAAGCCTACATGTAATCAGAGCACAGTCATGCGGACAGAGGATCAACACTGTCTACTCGATTTAAATTGTTGCTCTTCGTGCAGAAGCGACCCTCGAATGCCCGCAGAGAGGTTGCCCTGGGGTCCCCACGCTGACTCAGCCAGTCTCTAAGGCGCCCTCTGCCAGGTGTGAGGCAGGCATCGAGGCCGGGAGCTGGAGGAAGCGTGACCTTTGCTGCCTCCCTGCGGGGCTTGCAGACAGCGAAGACTGAGCCCTGACCAGACTATGGGGTGGCAGGGAGCCCCCATCCCTGTGTCCTGAGGGTGAAGGTGTGTAGGGGGAGTGATGGGGCTGTGCGAGTGTGCACACCCCACTGATTCACAGTGACACACACACGTGTGAGTGTGCAGAGCACAGGGCTTCCTCCCCCCAGGCTAGTGGGAGCGGAGTCTCCGTGGCCTCCAGGCACTCCTGTTTCTCTGCCCTGAGCTGGGGCTCCTGTTCACAGGGCTCAGCGCCTAGGCCTTCCCCGTGTCCTGAGGTCGGGGGTCTGGGACCTCAGTTGCACCCAAGCCCACCACCCTCACCACATCACACGAGCCAGGCTTGGGTGTGCTCACTCGTCCTAGTGAGAGCTCCCACCACACCCAGGGAGGGGCACGCAGACCCCCAGCGCACCAGGGCTGGTTCTCAGAGCTTCTCGGGGACCCCTTTATCACTCGCTGAGTGTGTGCTGAGGGTCCACGCTCTCAACACTGGCCAGGTGGACCCGGCAGAGAGCAGGTGGCCGTGGTGGACATTCCCACTGGTGCAGGAGTCAGACATGCACGGCACTCCCAAGCCAGATGTGCAGTGAGGGAGAAGGACCTAGTGGTCAGGAAGGGCTTCCTGGAGGAAGTGACACTTAGAAGAACCTGAGAGATGATTAAGAGCCACCACAGAAAAGTAGAGGGTGTGAGAAGATTCCAGAAAGTGGGACCCCTAGGGTATATCACATGCCAAGGGCCTGGAGCCCCCGTATGCAGCGATTGACAGGACCCCAGCACTGGGGACAACGCCCAGCCAGGGGGAGCCCAGAACAGACCTGATGTCCACACCAACTTGTTCTTCCCTCCCCTTTCCTTCCTGCCTGCCTGCCTACCTTCTTCCTTCTTCCCCTCTTTCCTCCTCTGTTTTTCCTTCTCTCCCTTCCTACTTCTCCTGCATCCCCTTCCTTTCTGCCCTTCTTTCCTCCCCCCTCAACCTGCATTCCTCGAAGCCCAGAAGGGAGTTGGTGGCACATTGGACACTGTGAATCCCGGAGGGACACTCTCCACCTGCCGGGCAGGAAGCTGCACCCTGCAAAGCATCGGGGTGAGGGATGAAGGGTGGCCTTGCACGGAGAGACTCCTTCCTGCCTGTCCCTGGAGCCCGTCTACCCCAGACAGGCTCCAGGGACAGCTGGGGAAGCAGGGGCCTCCGGCTGTGGGGCAGAGGACGCAGCTCCCAGGAAGATAGGGCCCTGTCGGGAGGGCAGTGCTGGGCGTGTGGCTGGCAGCTCCGGGGTCAGGGTGCAGCGCCCTGGGTTTGCAGGCCAGAAGCCCCAGGCCCAGTGCAGCAGGGCCGGGGAAGCTGCCGCAGGTGGCTGTCTTCTCCCAGGTCCTCCATGGCGTCGTGCCATGGTCCTCGCCTGTCTCTGGGTTCATGTGGCCCCTTTAGATAAGATCATATTGGATCAGGGGCCACCTGAGGACCTCTTGAAACGTCCTCTGCCCAAACACTGCCCTCGTCGAGTGGGGTCCAGGTGTGCTGTGCAGGGGGAGGGGCCGTGGGCTCAGCCCGGAGCTAACCGCTCACCTCCTGCAGTTCCAGGCCCTCCCGCGGGGGTGAAGGCGGCAGCGGCCTCGGCCACCATGGTCTTCGTGTCCTGGCTGCCCCCGCTCAAGCTCAATGGCATCATCCGGAAGTACACGGTGTTCTGCTCGCACCCCTACCCCACAGTAAGTCGGCGGCCTCCGGCCCCTGCCTGCTTTCCACCCTCCTGGGTCTCTCGGAGGTCTCCTTTGTCCGTCCTGTCCACACACGAAGCAGAGTCCTCCCTCGGCAGCACCCCCAGGGCGAAGGGGGGCCACCCTCTGGAGTCTCGTTTATCCCCCGAGTCCCTCCGCCCTGCCAGTGGCTGCCAAGCTGGAGGCCGTGGCCTTAGCCCCTCCTTAATTGGTGGTCAGTAGAGGTCAGCTATGGGTGTGGCTGCGGGGCACCACTAAACACTCACAGGCCCGGCCGCCCTGCCTCAGAGGAGGAGCTGAGGCAGGCGGGTCCTGACCCTCCGGGGAAGGGGCTGGGGTCACAGCGCTTCCCAGTTCGAGCCCGTTGGGCCTGACCCCGGCCAGGACTCCTGCTGGATGCACTTCACAGCCCAGCTGCTGCTGAGGCCTGATTCAAAACCATGTCGCAGAAGGAAGTCAGGAAAAAACTAAGCCGGAAGTGGCACGTCCAAATTTATGACGTCCCCCTGGAGATCTTAGGACAGCTCCTGCAGCGGGAGGCACCTCTGTGTCCCCCCAGGCTGATCGAGCATTTAGCACGCAGTTAGCGGGTAAATGCACGGGCTGACCGTGCTCTGGTGTGGCGAGAAGCACACGGTGCCACGTGTTCCGCCCTGGCCATTCCACTGTGCAGCGTGGGGACGTTACTGGTCACATCGTCACCTCCTTCTTCCCCAACTCTCTTCCTCCTCCCTAACTGGAGCTTCCCACCCATCGAATGCACTCAGAGTCCCCTTCCTGCCCCCAGGAGGTGACCCCGTGCCACCTCCTGCCCCTGCACTCGGCTGCTCCCAGGGCTCACAGGGTTGCAGTCCTGCAGCCCCGGCCCAGCTGGGCTTGTTCCCCAGAGCACTGTGTCCTCTCGGCCCGAGGCAGAGCTCCGTCCTGGGCGAGGCGGCACACTATTCCCGAGCTCATCTCTCAATCGCTCTTCCGATCCTGGCGACACATTTTCTCGCTCCAGAGCCTGAAACAGCCACGCCGAGCGCCTGGTGGGCAGTGACGGAGCAGCTGGGTGAGGGCTGTGTGCAGCAGTTTCAGGCCAGCCTAGACGCACAGTGGAAGAGCCTGGCCCAGCGGGCAGAGCTGCTCCCCTCAGGGAGGTCAGGAAGCCGAGAGGGAAGGCGGCAGGGCAGGGAGGCGCACCCTTCCCTGGCCAGGCCCACACCCAGGCCCGCTTTAGCCTCACTCACCGTGGCCGATGAGTCTCCAGCCCTCGTGATCACACAAGCTGGGAGGACGTCACCAGGTGCAGAGCAGATCGGGGCTCGGTCTCTGTCCTCCCTGCGGGTCCCCGGCCCCTGCTCCCACCCGCCTGCCCGTCCTGTTGGCCTCGGATGTGAGCATGAGGGAGGCCCACACTGACCGCGCTCTGGGCCACGGTAGGCCCCATCCTCCCGTTCCAGGCTGTCGCGCCCACTGCTCAGGTTGCTTTGCTCCCTGCTGACCAAACCACGGAGGCCATGGGCTGGGGAGGAGGGGAAAGGGAGACGTTAAAAGCTGGCTCTGAGGAGGCGGAGGCGGGGCGCCTTGCCTTGGCCCCCCACAACCAGGCAGGGTCTTCCGCACCACTGGGAGTGGAGGGCAGGGCAGGGACCCCGATCCCCGCACCGCCCCGCTCCTCCTCCTAGTGCAAAGGAAGCCAGGCCCTAGCTCCCGGCCCGGGGAGGAGGCCGTGTGCTCAGCAGGAGGGAGTCCGGAGAAGCTGCTCCTCTCCAAGGGAGAAAAGTCTAAATTTTAAGGTTCCGTGTCGCAGTGCCAGTCACACTCCTGAAGAGGAAGAGCCACATGATCCGGAAACACGACCCAGCAGTCTGCAGGGGGAGCCCATGGTTTCCCTGGGGTCCACACCATGGCTCTCTGTACGTGGAACACGACTCGGCCACACCTGAGGCCAAAGAGGCCAGGTGGCAAGGGTGACCCAGTTTCTCACCCCACTGATGTGCCGGGACCACCTGGGGACATCTCTGTGTCCTCTTCTGGCCCCACTGAAAACCCAGTAGGGGTAGAAATGGTAGAGGTGGTCACCAGGTGCCTACGGTCTTCTGGGCCACGTCATTCATTCCTTTTTGTGAGGAAGGCCTTAAACCTAGCCCTGACCTCTCTACAAACATTTGAGACGTGTTTGCTTAAAATAAAACAATAGCATGTGAGTCAAGATCAGAGAAGGTTAGTACATTTGTTTTCAGAGAGTGAATGCTTATAAATCCCCTTACCACCCATCTTGAAATAAAGAATCAACCAAGAGTATCAGTTTTTCTGGAGGGTAGGGTTTTTTCCTCATCCTTAGTTTCTGTGATTCGATTTTAAATGAGAAAAGAAGGCCATCACACTTTCTGTGGCTTGTGGGTTTCTGCCTGTGTGTCACAGTGACCACCAGGGGGCAGCATGAGCTCCGTGTATGGCCCATGTTCCTAAATCTTTTTTGTTTGAAATTATTTCATAGTTGGATGTAGAACATGGGAGGATAAATCAGGGCACCGGATGCCCTGTAATTTGGTCTTCTTGTCGGAGTCCCCCGGGGAACACCTTACTGCCCAGTTCCGCTTCCTTCCTTGAGAAAGGACCTTAAGTCTAACGTGTTCAGCGTATGTCTCGGTAAAGAGCATTCACCCCACGCTATCCTCTCGGTTCTGCTCGGTAAAGGAGGCTTGGCTTTGAAACTTCACAAGTAGCAGGCGAGTTGCAGTTGCCGGAAAGGGGTCTGGTTCTGTTGCCGGTTGCCTAGAAGCCGTGCAGGGTCCCAGGACCTCACGCCGCGTCCAGCCCGTGGATGGGACACCTGCTTTCCTCCCCGGACAGCGACAGGCCTCAAGATCTCCACGCTCGTTTGGGTCAGAACCTCAGACACACGATGCGTGCACCCTGGCTGCTGATTTTAGCCTATACCCGTCTGAACTATCCAGGCTGGAGCAGGGGAGCCCTGAGACAGGGGCCCCCGGCTGGAGCATAACCAGCTCTTTTCCTCCCGAGGTGAAAGCACTCTGTGGAAGATGGTAGATGTGTCAGCCTCAAGAAAGCGCCAGGACACGGAAGTGATCTGCTGCCCGGCGAAGCTGGTTTCACAGAGCTTAGAAATCAGGTAGCAGAATCCGCTCGTAAGGACAGGAAACCCTCAGGAGGCACAAAGCTGACCAGTGACCTCGAGTTTCATCGGCCTTTCCTGGTCAGGTGCGAGTGAGGACAGACCGGGCGCACTTAGCCACAGGCGTGGGGCCCGGGCCCGGGGGGCTGCACGCGCTGAGCGTTTCCAGGAGGAGGAAGAGCAGCTTTCACCTGTCCCCAGGGTCCTTGGGCCACAGAGGCAGGTGGGCAGTGGCTCAGCCGAGAAAGACTGCAGCCGCCCGCCCAGTGACGGGAGAGGCGGATGCGCACTGACCACCCTGAGCGGCTGGCCACCCTGCTGCTGACATCCACGGCCACGCGCCCTGCTCCCCCCTGGAGGCAGCGCGCACCCTGCTCTGAACCTCCGCCGCTCTTCTCCTCCTGCTGTCGCGCTGTGGAGTGCTAGCGTGTGGTGCCCTTGCAGAGCAACGACTGTGAAATCCTCTCTTGAACCGAGTGTGGCGGTACAGGCTGTGTAATCTCAGCACTCTGGGCAGCTGAGGCAGGAGAGTTGTACCCCGGGCAAGTTAGTGACTTAGGGAGACTCTGCTTCAAACTAAAAAGCACCTGAAGAGCTGGGGACATAGCACAGAGGCCCTGGGCTCGACCCCCAGTGTCACACACGTGAAACCCTTCTTCTTCGTCTCCACTATCCTTCTGCCCTTGCTCCTTCTCCCTGGCTCTCTCACTTCCACTGAACCATTCTTGTAATTTAATTAACTGTCATCTGAGGTTAAGAAGTTCGAGCCAGGCATGGCAGTTTACATCTGTAATCCCAGCACTTGGGGAGGCTGAGGCAGGAGGCTCCCACGTCGGCGCTCTGCTTGCTTTCCCAGCCCTGTGCCCCGCCCAGGGCTCAGGCATCCTGTGCAGAACCGGCCACACAGCAGAGCCCTCTCCTGTGCCATCCCCGCTGGCAGGCATGGTTGCCCTTTCCAGCTCTAACTCAGCGTGTCCTGCCCTTGTGCAATTTGATAATTTCTCACTTTTTACTTTAAAAGCATTCCCAGATCTACTGTGGGGCCTGCACAGATCTCCACACCAGCTCCTGTCCCACTCTGGATCTGCTAACCTCCGCCTCTGGGGTGTGAGCCCCACCGCAGCCCGGAGGTGCCTGTGTGTGCAGGGCGTGAGCGGGCACCCATGTGACGATGCCTGTTCTCGCAGCCTGCGCTGAGCGCCATGGTTTGCTCACCTGTCTCAGCACTGGCTGTGTTCCGGCCCCTCCGGGCTGTTGCCTGGTCACCGCCGTGCCCTGGAACGCTTGGCAGTGTGCTGGAAAAGTGCGGAGATGCAGCTTTGCATTGTCCTCTGGGTACTGACCAGGAGGCCTGGGGAGAGGTCAACTGGTGGATGAGGCTGCCCCTAATGGGACCAGAGGGTGTGCTGAGGACCCTGGGATGCTTGCTGACCCTGAGGGATTCAGATTACACACTTGCACTTGTAAATCACTGATGTGGAAATCAGGTCCTCTCTGACAGTGGCCGTCCTCATTCCGAGGTGGCAACCCGGCCTCAGAACCGCCTCCGTGATCATTCAGCCCCCTGCTTTGCTGCGCTCCTGGGCCTTCGCCAGGTTTCCACTGACGGGCACCTGCCACGTGCCCTGAGGTCAGACAAAAGATTCTCCACTCTTCGGGCTCTTGTCTCAGCGGCTCACAGGTGGGAGAGACCCGCGGAAGTTTCCGAACATCTATACAGATATCCAGACATGCGGAAATCAGTCCTGGTTCCGAAAGCGTCCCGGATGCACTCCTGCGGCTGCCTGGAAATACCTCCCTGCTCCACGGTCAGTCCTCACGCAGTCACTCATGCCTGCGCTTCAGCCTGCTGCTCTGGGAGGGTGGAACGGAAGTCTGTTCTCTTTGCAGCTCTTTAGAGCTGCTCTTCGCCCTGCTAGTGTAGCCCTACGGAACCAGCCAGCCACTGCAGGATCACCGTGGAGGTTTTATTTTCCTGTTGACCCTGGCGGTCACTGGTTTCGCCAGCCCCAACGTGAAGCCGCCCAGAGCTGAAGCTGCTTAAATGCAGGAGAGAGCTACTCAGGGTGTTGAGGAAACCTCGGTCTTTCCGGCCTTGGCCCAGTGTTTATTCCTAGAGCCAAGGGGAGCAGAGCCTGCGTGGCAGTGGGTTTGGGTCCAGAATCTGCCCCTGGGGGCTCTATGGAACCCGACTGCTTGCCCTTCTTGGCAGATAAACACCAGGGATCCTAGCGCGGAGGTGGTTCTCATTCCGCCCCGACAGCTGGCAGATGCCGCGAGGACACACTCCTGTCTCTGCCAGAATCTTCCTCAGTGTCTTCGGCTAACGTGTCCTGAAAAAACTGAACTGACTTTGTTTTTCAGAGCACTTTTAGGTTCACAGCAAAACTGAGCAGAAGATGCAGACTCTGTACATACGCCCTTCCCACCCCGCCAGCACCCAGCGCCAGGGAAGCACAGCTGTGACTGACGATGCCCTGTGCTGGCCCATCACGGTCCCCAGTCCACTGTCTACCCGGAGCTTGCTCCTGGTGCTGGGCGCTCTGTGGGCTTGGGCGATGTGTACCAACCTGGGCCAGCTGTGGGAGCGTCCACAGCGGAGCTTCGCTGCCCTGAAACCCTCCATCCCTTCCTGCGAGCCCTTCCCCCACGGGTGTCCTCTCCACCTCCACGGTCTCGCTAAGATACTCTTCCCCTCGCCAGCTTCAGAGCCTTGGAAAGAGTCCGGCTCTGAAAACATCACAGCATTTTTATTTGGCCCAAAGCAGGCATGCTGTACCACTGAAGGAATCAAATTTGCTTAGAATCATTTTCAGCTAAGAGTAATGGACATAGCTATTTTTCTAATGCTGTGTATTATGCCGATATTATTTTATAAGTAAGAATAGTTTTTTTTCACTCATTTCTGTCCTCTCTGGGAGTTCCATGGCACGGAACTAGTTCTCTCCTGCAGAATTTGTCAAATAGGTGACAGCCAGCGAGTTAAATTGTTCCTGTAATGTGCTTTTGGCAGAGAAGTCACTGGGGTGGCAGGTGGCAAGGCGGCAAGGTATTGGGAACAGAAGTGATGGTGGCCAGGGGGGCGGCAATGGAAGGGGACGGATATGGAGAAGCCCCGTCCCAGGCCTTTCCTGTGTCAACTTGCATTCACTTCCAAAACCAACAAGACCAGCAAATAAAATGCACCATACCTGCAGGACACGCTGGAAAGCGACACAGCCGCACACAGAGCAGCAGCTGCGGTAAACCCAGGAGAGTGCGCAGGAGACGCGGGCCGGGCGACGGGCTGTGTGTTCCGCCAAGGTGGCCTGTCTGCTTGTGTCCTCAGGAAGACCCTTGTGACACAGTGTGATCACAGTCGTCTTCCAGAAATGACCACCAGGAGATAAAGCGAACTCAGGTCACAGTGAATTACACGCGGGAATTAAAAACCTCAAATTAACCCGCGAACTTTTCTTTGCTGCTGGAGAGCAGACCATTTCCCTACCACTAAACAAAGGTTTCCCATGATCCCAAAGCACTGTTAAAAAAGCAGTTGTCTGTTTTGCTTATTTTGCTTTGGGATAGATTTTTTTTTAAAAAAAATCAGTACCAGTACCATGCATGTGAATCAGAGCTTGCAAGATTTTTGAAGAGTGCATGTTGATAATCAGATAACGGAGCACCCTGTTTCTTTGATAGAATTAGTTTTTCATTAAAAAGTTAATTGAAATGTTGTCCAAGTGGAATTATTTTCGTGTCAGTCAGACGGGCTGAATAATTTGATCCGAGCGGCTGTGAGCTCCAGGCAGGTTCTCCACGTCATTTTCCGTTGCGCTCAGATCCCGTCCGGGTGGCCAGCCCACCGCACGCCGCTCGCATTGCCTCAGCCCGCCCGAGGCTGGCTCCCGTGCAGCCCCACGCGCTGCTCCGACCCGGGCCACCACCACCGCAGTGGGCAGCGAGACACCTGGGACAAGGGGCAGATTCGCCCAATGGACCGGTTAGAGAAAGAAACCTTCGCGCTCATCCGCAGGGCTGGGAAGCGCAGGGGTCTGGGAGTGAACCCCACAGTGAGCCCCACAGTCTCGGTGAGGCCCGGAGTTACAGAGGTCACAAAGAGCGCTTAAAGCGGGTCCTGGCGACGCACTTGCCCTGATGTGCGAAAGGGAAGCTACGGCATCAACACCAGAAGGGGAAGATAGCTGCGGGCTTCTCGTGGGCGGCAGGACGGACAGAGGGGCCTTACACTCTGGACGTGGACGCCCAGGCCTCCACCCCACCACGCGGCAGGGCCCAGCAAGGCCCGGCCTCCGAGCGCCTGCAGCCTGCTCCTCAAAAGCTGCAGCGAAGCTGTGCGGTCCACTCTGGATACGGCTTAGGGGACTGAAGATGTCAGGAGTTTTACCAAAGTCCGCCGTAAATGTATTTTTAAATCCAAAGTATGAAGTTTTCGTTGATTTTTTTCCCCAGCATCATAGAAATATTACTGGGCCGCCTCAGCGATGACAAGGGCGGTTTTAATAGAGGAACGCAAATGACTTTATTTCGGGTCTTCAGTGGGAGGTGGTGAGAACCCTGTCTTATCTTGATTTTAGTTGACGTTCTGTTCGCCAAGCTGCGATCACTTCCGGTTCCTCGGGGACGGGAGCTAACCGTGCAGTCTGCACTCGTGGGCGGCTCACCCGGGGCTGTGAACCCGTCGGTGGCTGATCGTGGGCCCCACCGTTAGCAGGCGTGGTTTTAGAGCTCTCGTGCGGATTTCCTTACCCTGGTCTGGAGGAGACAGCCGTGGCTGTGGAATCAGCATGGTTTGCCCGGACCTGCCTCTCCTCGTCTCCTCACCCACGGGTGCCTGTCCTTCCGGTGTCCTTCCGGTGCGGTGGTGTCCTCACAGACCTGCTCCTGTCAGAAAGCACCCACACCGGCTCTGCTGCGGACCTGCCCTTCTCAAGCCACCCGTGTCCCTAGCGGGCCGAGAAACAAGAAGTCACCTAGAGCTGCCACCAAGGGGTGAAGTCATGGTGAATGTTCAGACCACTGACAGAGGAATCGGCAGCCCCAGTTTCAAAGGTCCCTGTCCTCTGAACCTCGCTCACACTGCATCCCCAAACCCACGCATGAACTGTGAGGTGCCAGCTCTCCGACGGAGCCTGGACACTCGGAGCCCGTGTGCCACAGCAAGGGCCCTGCGTGCTGCCGGCCGTGCCCACCCCAGGTTCCCGCCCATCCCTCTCCGAAGTGGGGAGCAGAATCAGACAGAGCCGCATGGCAGAATCCACGAGGAGAACCACACTTGTGCCCGGGCCCCGAGCGTGTGACGCCGACTGACCCTGAGCCCACAGTCCCTAGGTCTCCCTCCCAAACCAGTGCCCAGCCCGTGCTGTAGCCCCTTAGGGTCCAGTTGCACTTTAGACAAAGCACAGTCTACGGTCACTGTTGTCCGTGTCTGAACCCTGAAAGCCTACCAGAAGAGGAGCAGTGATTTAGGTAGTAAAATATTTACACCTGGAGAGAAGCCTTCCCGCCTCTGCCTCCCGCCTCCCTCGTAGTCCTGCTGGGGGGTGGGGGGCTTCTCTCTCTGCGCACCTCGGGGTTTACCCTGTTGCCTGCGGCAGGGGACACTGGGCTTCATTCCCTGCTCTTCTCTCCACCCTCCTGTAATGCTTCAGAGTCCCCATGTATCTTCCCTGCCAGAGAACCAGGACAGGTCCGGAAATAAAAAGAATCCCCTGCCGAGCACTCCGGATGTCCCGCAGGGAGACCCTGTCCTAAAGTTTACACAGAAATTAGCAAACTGCCTTCCTTCAGGTCGTTGTGTTACAAAATCCGGTGTCTGGTAAGAGGAACTTAATGAAATGTAAATGTGGTCGCCACCGTTGCACTCAAGGTGTGGAGGGCGATGCTTCCCAAGGAAGACGTCCAGCCTCCTTTCTCAGCAGCAGCTGTTGTCACTGAGCTCGGGAGGAGGCTTCCGTCAGCTAACTTGCTGCGCCACCCCTCGTGAGCTGCTGAGAAGTTTTTCGTTTGGCCTCACTTAATTAATACCTCCCCTTAGAAGGGCGGAGTGTTTGAATAAGCACCATCCAGAGCTAACAGGCTCGATTTTGAGTTAATATTGTGCAATTTACAGTGCATCGCTCTGTCAGAGGGCTCCCTTCGCCCCGTCACGGAGGCGCCTCACCCTCGGACTCGGAAGTGGAAGGGAAGGAACCCCTGGCCCTGGCGTGGCCTCCTCCCCTGTCCTGAGCAGGGCTGACCTCTGCCACCGTGGGTGGCCTACAGCCTTCTCAGATGTGACCCACCTGTGCATTGCTTAGGGCCTGTGTAGGGCTGTTCTTTCCCC
>PVJX010033626.1:0-19533 GCA_004027295.1 Dolichotis patagonum | reverse complement strand
TGCCGATGGGATAAAGGAGTGTCAGTAGGTTGAGGGTTCTATGATGGAGCCCAAAAGTCACACTTAAGGACCAAGGCTGTCCTGAAAAGTACCACAGTCATCCTCAGTGACAAAGAACTCCTCAGCTCCTCTGATGATAACAGTCCAGTAGATACCATAAAGTCAGTGTGACAAGCTTCTCCTGGAAATTAAACAGCACCCCCCCCCCAAGCCAGAAAGCAATGCTCAGTCTAAGGACCAAAGCTCCCCCACGAGCTTCTAGGATGACAGTGCCCGGATTCATATCAGGGAAGCTAGTCACATTGAGCTCCTACAAGAGAACCAATGTCTGAAAACAGTAACACAGGAGAACCCACAATGCTTCACTCTTCTTTTCCATGTCTCTATGTATGCTGGCAACTTTCTTCAGGTGGCCATCTGCACTTAGCACTGTGCTGATTTAACTTAGTGGGTGTTAAATTGACCACCAGTTTTTAATCCATAGCATACTCAAATTAGCAAAGTCCTAAAGGGAAGAATAGCTTTCATTTTTGGTTGTCTTCATTTGTTTCCTGCACTCTGAAATTTGACATTCTTAACTCCTGGAATACTCAATGATCATGATGTTTTCAAGACAATTTGTTTTTATTTAAACTGGCATTCTATTATTTTTCTATAATAAAAATGCTTTCCAGTCACCAGTGACAGACTAAGAAATACAATGCGAAGCCTTGATGGCATATTGTATAATAGAATCATTTTTTAATCTTTATTTAAGGCTTAATTTGAATCTTTATTACACACAGTGGATTGTAATTACCTTAAAACATTATATGGCACCTATGGAAGGTTTTTGATAATTTAACACAGAGAACAGTATATAAACACAAATGGCAAACAGAAAAAATGTGTGAATTATTTATGGGAATGTGATTTTATGAGTTAACTATCAATCATATATGTTATATCAATTTCAAAACAAATTTCCAAGATATGAATATCATCCATATTGTAAAGCATCAACTGATAGAATTACTACAGTCATATCAGCATCTAGAGAGAAATATTAATCAATCGTGTTATTTAAAATTTGTTTTACCAACAATAACTTATTTTTAATAACTCAGAAAGGCCCTGAGATACTACTGATGGCAAAAGTGCAGAGATTGAGAAGATCAGTGAATGAAAAAAGATAAAGAAAAGAAAGCGAACAATGAATGAAAGAGACAGAGACAGAGACAGACAGAAAAGGAAAGAAAGAAAGAAAAAGAAAGGAAGAAAGGAAGAAAGGAAGGAAGGAAGAAAGAAAGAAAGAAAGAAAGAAAGAAAGAAAGAAAGAAAGAAAGAAAGAAAGAAAAGAAAAGAAAAGAGAAAAGAAAAAGCAAGCAATTGTTTAGGACTTCATTTAAATATTTTTACATCTGAGTGCAGGATTGATTGAGAAGAGATTTCAGATGTTATTTTTGGAGTCAACAGGAAAAAGAGAAAGAAATATAAATGGAAATTGAGGGAAGTTATGAAAAGGACTGAACTAATTAATATGCGAGATACCTTGTGTTTGAATACTTTATACAATTTTTGGTGAGAGTAAACCTGATGTGTCCATGCAAGATGTATCCAAACCAAAGCACTAATTAATTCTTATTTTCCATTTCACATATGAATGTGTCCTACATATGTACCAGATGAAAGGAGAAAAAGGAAAAAAGAGAAAAAAATAAAACCAAAATACAAGTTTTGTATTATGTCCTCAGTCCTATTTATATTCAGTCAGCTTTCAACCTCTGTTCTCTTCCCCATTCACAAATGGAGAAAAGTTGGCTTGCAGCAGTTTTGGAGGCTGAGCTCCATTTCTAGCTAGATATGTTGCCTTGCGCTTGAGCAGCTTCCCCTCCTACAATTTGTCTTCTTGTCTGCCAGTGCATGAAGGGCTTAGGGTTCTGGATGGACTGATAAAACTGCTTCTCATCCACTCTGCAGGCAGTGCTCTCTTTGGGCTCAATCGTTTCTGAAGGAACGACTAACAAAGCTTGTTTGTTTCTGCCTCATGATTGGATATCTTGAATTGTGTTGGAGCAGGAAAGGGTCCAGTGTAGCTGGGTGAGGACTCAGTCTTCTGCTTATTCCCACAGGGACCTTTTCAGTCTCCATTCCCCTCCCTCCACAATAACTCCTGTGTTCATTCTACATGACCCAGGGTTAATGCACTGCCTAAACCCCTTCAGGCTATGTCACTCCCCTCCACTTCTCTTGTTGTGCCAAGTTCTGCTGTGTCCTAATGGCAGGTGGTAGGCCGGCTATCCCACAGGCACAGACTCACCAGCTTTGGGGAGATGGGTGAATGCCTATGTGCTTTGGCAATGGTGCTTGAGTGTGTTTTCTTGTCTTTTCATCCTACCAATTGCAACCACTGTATACCCTTGCAACTCACGGGGCCATGGCTCTCTGAGTTTGATTTTGGGTCCTTACGAAGGACCTTGCTAGTATTTTTGTTTTCTTTTTCAAGCCTTGAGTCCCAATTCAACTACTGATCACTGAATTATTTTCTGCCTTTTATTCTCTCTAGTGCTCTGATCTGTGAATATCTTATTCAGCCGGCTCGCTTCTATAGGGAGAGAGGAATTAGGACAGGTGGCCTTGGTTGCTACACTAAATCACCAATCACACTTGTTGTAGGGCTTGTCTTCTCCCCTGAGGGACTTATAGCCTCTCCCAACATGCTATGTGTACTGAACCTAGGGTATTAGCAGTTTTGGGGCAGAGTCCAGGTTCCCTTTCTCCATACTGCCAATATTAAAATTGAACTGATGGGCTTTTTCAGGAGGCTTTCCCATATTTGAGTCTTTTTTCATTCCTCACTTTTGAGACTCCAGCAAGGAACCTACATCTCTAGTCCATCATAATGTGAAATTGATGTTTATGTTTAGATACTAAAAACAACTAATTCTCTGAAAAAATATTACTTGATTGATTTAATACAGGGAGAATTGTCAGTCTACTTAGCTGTGGACTGAGAGTATATGTAAATGTTAACAGTCATGTAAAGCACATGCAAGTATTTGTCAAAGTGATATGTCCTTATACTAAAAGATCCTAGACTAGCAAAATAAGACTTGTCAATTTCAATATCCTGGGCCTCACTCCTTCTTAGCCACTCTTTTCCCTATTTTTTGTTTCCCTACCTCTTCTGAAAATATAATTACTATTGTGTGATCTGATAAAAGTATATTATCATTTCATCAAAATTTTTCTAGATATATCTACATTTTATTGTAATAAAGCATTGTTACACTATCTATATTTTAATTCAATATCTTTCTTTTCTATTTTTACTTTTTAGTAATTACAATGTCTTGTTTGCATTAATACTACTCTAGTCTGTTTTCTGTTGTTGTAACAGAATACCTGAGATTGCATAATATATTAAAAAATAACTTTATTTCCTACCATTCGGGAGGCTGCCAAGTCCAGAGTCTAGGAACTGTACTGTGCATACTGTTGGCATGTACTCTAAACTGTCTCAGCATGTATTACTCTGAACTGTCTCACCATGTATTACGTGACCCATGAAAGCTTATTTTTATAATAAAACCATTTCCATGATAATCAAGTCATCCATTAATCCATTCTTGAAGATAGAATCCTCATCACCCAATCATTCACCAAACTCACAAATATCAGCGTCCTACTTGGACATTGCCTCAAATATACAAAATTTGAGAAAAATGTTTAAGCCAAGTCATTAGCATAGAAGTCCTGTTTTCCAATGATCTGTGTATTGTGCAAACCTAAAATTGGTATATTATCGATGTTAGCACTTCATAATAAAGATATAGACAAAGTCAATTTTCTATTAGAAGTTTTAATATTTTTTTCTTTAGTACCACAACATGACTCTTATAAAAAATATTTTTACACATATTATATTTTGTAAGACTTTATCAATTTTACAAATTCTATTTATGTACAGAATCTGAATTTCTTTTGGATGTTCTACTTCTTACATGATTGGCTTATTTTTATTAGCATTAGGGCTATTTTCTCTTTAATTTAAGCCGATTTGAAATATACTCCAGTTTCTTCTTTAATTATCCTATCCCATTATTATTGTTGTATCAGATATATTTGCTTTTAAGTATCTATCACTTTAATTATTATGAGCAACAATTACTAGCCATATTTATTCTTGAAATTTGAGTCTTTCATATTTTATTCGAATTGGCTGCTATTCAGTTGCTTGGTGGTGTTCTTATATATTTTTTTTCCATTAGTTTCCTTTGACTGTAAAAGGGTAATTTTTTTGTTTGATAAAATATTTTTTAAAATTTGCTGTTAACAGTCCTTTTTTATTGGGAAAGAGAAATAATATTAAAATATGTAAAGATGATCTTTTCCAAATTTTCTGTCTGGAATAGGAAATACATTAAATTTTCCTTCTTCTGTAAATTTTAGTCAGAACTAACCCTAAACATTCTTTTATGAAGCAGCTTAGCCACCCTCACCCAGCCCTACCTTCTCTGCTGGTCTCGCACTAGACTAGAGCAACTTATATGCAATATTTAATATGTTGTAAGGAAAGACATTGGCAAGGTAGATTTAGAATGGAGCTGACCAAAACTGTCTTGGTATCCCTCGCACGTGTATGAATCATTTCCAAAGTGATCAAAGGCGCTATGACAACACACACATCAATATATGTTTGACTAGATTTTCAAAAGTAAAATAATGTGGCAACAATTAAGTCTGCTCCATTTTTTTTTCTCTCATTCACATTTTATCACTTAACTTCTCCAATTGGGTCATGTTGAAAAGGATGCAGAAAATTTGGGTATTTAGTAAAAGTAATTTACAGTGAGGATATATTTATTTATATGCAGTAAATCATATGTCTAGTTTTCTGTTAGATCTGTTCACAGTTGAATTGTTCTTCACCGTCCATGGTGAGAAAAGCTACTCAAAATAATCTCACTGTTCACTGTGCCCAGCCTTCCTAAAGGGTGACATTTGGAAAAGAACAAGTAAATGATTACTATATAGCACCAATTCAAAGTGTCTTAAAACTTAATTACTGAGAAAAAATAACTTCAAAATGCTGTGCAGTGTTATTGTTAACATAAGAAAGTAACTTTTCCCAAAATTGAAAATTCTAATCATTTATATTTATATGGTAGTATCAACATTATGCTGGAACGGTGATTTTTGAAATCACTATGAATTAAAAATACCAATACACTAACCATTTTAGAGGAAATATAGACTTATTTTCCATCCTATCTATAAAACTACTACTGTAACACCATTATGAACGGGAAATAAAAGTATGAAGTCTATAAAATGTAGATAAATGTTTTAGAAATGTGTCATTGAGTATGTATTCCCGGGTCTCATGATATTTGTGGTATGCTTACATTTTTAAAATTTAATTTACTATGGAACTAGAGATACAGTTCAGCTTCAGAGTGCCTGCCTTGCAGGCAAGATCCTGAGTTCAATTCTTGGTAAAATAAAAAAAAAAAAGTTGCTGTGACACAGAACTTTTACGGTTATTTAATACGTTAATTCAAACCTAATGTTGCGATCACAACTCCTATATGTTTTCCTTTCGTAACAGCCCTCTAACTGCAGACAGCATTGGGTGACTGCTTGGGGCTGTGTTCTGGTTTACAGTGCGCTGCGTCCTCAGCTGGCGTCGCCCACTATTATTCATTGTTTATCTTATTACAGAAAACGCTTTGCTTTCCAATGCTGTAATCTGTGACTGGTGAAGATAGAGGTTCTTTGTTTTGATTCATATAACGACCCCGGGAATTTATGGCTGTCTTCTGGCTGATTGTGCCAGACACCTCCAGCCGACTCCTTGAAAGCCCAACCTTTACTCTCCTCCAGTGGGCCGGGATTCTCCTTCCATCTGCGCTGTAGGCACCTCAGCTAGAATTTCCCTTTTTCCACAAAAATGAAGAAGGCTAGTTCCATTAGGCATTCCTATAATAACAAAGGATGCTTAAAGCGATAATTATGGCTTTGATGTTTTTCTGCAGTTTAAGGAGACAATCACTAATACACATATGTGATTGCTTCATTTTCTCTTTACGTCTCCTCACCACAAGTTCAATAAATTCATTTCAACAGATTGAAGAATATCATTTTTTAAATGGAGTTTCTTTAAAGTTAAAAATAAAAGGTGATTAAAAGCACAACTAATTCTTCCTCTGAATCAGCTTTTTAAACTACCAAAAAGGATTTGTTTAACAAAAAGGATTTTTCCTACTAGCAGAACTTTTCAAAATTATTAAACAATGGGAAATTTTTCAATACTGTACTGTAAAAATTTATTTTAATCATCCACTCAAGGTTTATTTTTTTACTTTTTGGGCAATTTTGCAAATATTTGCCATACTTTGTGAATGGTAAAATATCAAATGTAAAATGATGTGAACTACACATTCAGTAATTATATATTAAATTTTTAATTTTATCATTTTTGCAGGTAGTGACATGTGGTATAAATGTCTCTTTTAATGTACTGCAGAAAGCTATAGTTTCAGGTCAATTTTGCAATCCCAAGGGCATATAATGAAAACTCCCCCATGTACTGAGTTGCTGGACTATGACATTAGGGAAGTTAAATGTGTTAAGTATACATTCAATTTATGATGTTTCAATTCATAATAGGTATACTAGAAATATAACCTCATCATAAATTAGGGAATATCAGTACCTTTAAGCTGAATTAATATAATCACTGTAAAATATGCTGTGATTAAAATTGTGTCTGATTAAATTTAATTGGTAATCTCTTTTACTGTAGTGTCACTGAAAACAACTTTAATGGTAGAATCACAGTGAATCTATTTTTTTGCAGCAACTTTAAAATAATTTTTAAAGTGATATTTAAAAGCTCCCACCAGGGTAGGAGTGATGGCATACTCCTGTAATGACAGCACTCTGAAGACTGAGACAGGAGGATTGTTTCAAGTTCAAGACCAGCCTGGGCTACAAAGTGAGACCAAGGCCAGCCTGAACTGCATGGGGAGACCCTGTCTCAAAAAGACCAAACAAAAAACCCTCCAATCAATGCTAGCAAGAAAATAATGATTTTCATACAAAATTGAAAGAATTTTTAAAATGTATTTTCTCCATTTTTATGTGACTCACATCAAATATAAAGCTGACTACAACTCTAGAAAAAATAGCACAAGTCTCTGTTACATTCATAAGCATAAAATTAGAAATGTCTTTTCAAGACACTGTGAATAGATAATATGAAACTAACTATAAGGTGGTGTCATTTTTGGCATATAATATGAAATATTGTTTTATTATCTTAGTGAAATGTCCAAATATATATTTTATAGCTGTATGAATGCCAGCCTCAATTAAGCTAAAATTAAAAAGTGCTGTGATTTTGAATACCTATTTAGCTTTACAAAAAAATATTCCTGAGCCTCTTGATTTACAGACAAAATAAAATGTTACAATAATAATGATTTAAAGACAACTTTCTGCAAATAAAATACCCAATGAAGACAATAGAAAGTGTTTCAGATTATAGCAGTCCAATTTCACACATTAGGGTGTCTTTTAGACAAATGTTTTCTTCCTTTCTTCTTTCTTCTTTCAATTCTGTCAATTGAACCCTATCTATCTCAAGAGGACTTAATAGCAGTTAATTGATCTTCACTGAGTTCCTTATACATTTAAAGCATGGTGCCATAGATTGGGAGTTGCAATTAAAACTACACTGACTTTTACCTTAGCTTTCATCCATGCAGGTAGTCTAACCACCTTTGTATTTCAAATACCAACCTGGTAAAGCAGATTAAGATCAACACATTGAATAATATTACTCTCTGATCTCTTTTGGGAATAAAACTGGGGCTCTAGTGCTTTAAAGGGGGATTGCTTTCAATAATTCACTGGAAAATATATAGAAAACTCTTTTGTATTCAATACAAAACGACCTTTAGAAAAAAGCATTCAACATGCTGTGTGAGTGTCCCTTTTGTTAATAGGAATCAAACAACTAAATAATGCAATGGACATGAAAAAAATGACTACAAACTATCTAGAAACCGGCTTGCAATTTGTTTTTCAAAGAAAAGTGCATTATTTTATTTGAGAGCCTTATATTTAGTGCTTGACTGTCTATGAAATTTCAGATTTTATTTAAGAAAAATCTTTACATTTTCAGGTACATTACATTGTAGGACAAGTTGTATTATACTTGTGTATGAATTTTATACAAAATAGAAATTATTGGAACAATAAATGCTTTCATTAATTATTTGAGCTAAATTTGCTTATCAAGTCAACATATTACCTTTATGTCAATTTTTAAAACTTTCTATACAGATTATGTACAGGTCATGTCTTGTTTTGTCTTGTTTTCATTTAGTAGGTTTAGTGACAGAGTATTTCCAGTATACTGATAAATTTTTAACTGTAGTCTAAGAATAATATAAGAAAATGGACAATTTATTTTGGAACATATAGAAAAATCAATCTCACATGACAGACATTAAATATCAAATGAATGAAAAGATAACTCATATTAACCAATATCTGAGATCATCACTGATACTATTATCTTATTCTAAATATAATGAAAATTGTATGGGTTCAATATATAAAACAGATGATACTATGCTCCTATGTCAACTTTCCTAAAAGTTTTTTTTTTTATTTAATCATAGTTCTTCAATGAATTCATTGAAGGCAAAAAGACGGTAGAAAGATAGAAAATTAAGAGAAATTAAGTAAATTAAGAAAATATGTGTTATGAAGTTTTATGATGAATGGTTCTCAATAGAAAATAATCCTTAATATAAATGCAAAATTTCTTCCAACAATATATACACTTAGAATATAAATTATAATTGTTGATATGAAATGTGTATAGCCAATAAATCATGTAATTATAAACTAAATGTTTGGAAGAATGAGAGAAAAGTGTTCTCAGTTTGAAGTGGAAAAAATAAGTGATAATTTATACCTCAATGTGTTAAATAAGAAAATAAAGTAAAACTTCATATATGTCATGGAAGTCCTGGAGCAGACAGAATATGCATTTTACAAAGCTTAAATCTCAGTAGCCAATCAGCTTAACTCAAGAATGTGTACATTAGCATGTGGCTTAATTTTGAGTAACATTAAGTGATAGAAATTTCAATAAAGATAAAATGTGACTGGAATAGTGGTTTGACATTACCTAAAAAAGAATTTCAGTTGCCTATTACGAGCTTTTGTGCTGTCATTCACTTATACTTATTTACTGTATTCCATTCACAGAACCCTCCAATATGCATATCATCTTTTTATGAAACACCTCACCAAGACTGTGGCTTTGCAAGCAATCAAAGGAAAGTATTTTGCTAACCCATAAAATCATTGTATGTGCTGGCTGAATTGTCCAAGATTAAACATTTTAGTTTGAAGTCCTATACTGAAAAGATGTTTAAATTAAAAGACTTCTATGACATTTACAGTTTTAAATAATCTATATTAAAATTATCTTGTGATATGCTTCTCAGAAGAATAACTAAATTAGCAATTACTTAGATAATGTTCCGTAGGAATATTTACTTATGTAATATATCAAAGATAACTTGTTTTTATATACCTTTTGTTCACTCTATAAATATTTAATCCAATCATGCTATGATGAAATTCACATTTCATATTATGCTATTTCCTCTGAATGACTTTATGAATTAACTTATGCTTTCACCCTCCAATATATAGAGTCATATAGATGATTTTTAACTCTTTAAGTTTTATTTTAACTAACTGAGAACCTAATGTGAGTTGCCATATTTCTTTTGGAAAAAAACTTATTTTTTTTAATTTTTTTATCTTAGCAGTGCTTAAGAAATAACATGAAATATATTCATATTTATATTTATGTACTTTTAAAAAATAAAATCATATTAGATATTTTTCCACTATGTACAATATCACACATCATACAGGAATCAACTCCCAGAAATATAACTCATTGGCCCATTATTCACAATTCCCATTAGGTATTTCTCTAAGATATGTACCTATACCTATACCTATACCTATACCTATACCTATACCTATACCTTTACCTATACCTATATCTATATTATATCATCTATATATATGTATATATATATATATATATATATATATATATGATTTGTTTTTTGCTCCATGTTAGCACAAAACTATGAAGAAATCAAATCAGTATTGATTTACAACACAGATAATTATGGATGAATGTGTGAGAAAGCTTTCTAATAGAATTCTGTCAATCAACTCTCAGTCCAACTTTCTCATTATGTGTTTGCTGAAACTATATGATGGAATTTGTCTGGTGACATTTCAGGGATAGTGACTTTGATTTCAAAGGAAATGTTTCAGGTTCATTTCATTACCTTAGAAAAGTAAAAGCAAATTTGCCTTATAAAAAGCAATTACTTCTTAGCTGACCAGTGCACAATAGCAATATAAGAGAGATTTCTCATTCCACTATTCAAATCCTGAACCAGCAATCTAGTGTTTGATTTTGCTTTAAGGCAATTTTACCATGTTTGAATTGTGAAAGCATTTAATCTTCATAAAATAGGTTATTATAATGGAGATCATATTGTATTGGTATAGAATACCAGCAAAAAGACAACAAGGTATTTATATTAGTTTAGTATTTATGGCATTTTAAGAACAATATTTGGTAAAAAGCATTTATGAACATTATAATAAATGTGAAGAACATATTTAAAAATTGACATTGTACTCATTTATTATACATCTATTTTTCAACAGATTTCTGTCAACATTTAAGTAATAAGCATGAGAAATATTTCAACTCTATAATCAATACAATGTAAATTCCCAATAAAATGTTAAATATATTTCACTGCATCTTAGTGAAATAGTGTTTTAATTTGTCTTCTAAAATGACTGTACTGTTTATAAGAAAAAAATTATGACTTTTCTTACTTTAATGAATATTTTTAAAATTATCAAAATTGTGTTTGGGGGTTTTTCACTAGTAAAGGCTTCATAATTTTCAGAATCATGTCTAACAGGCTTAAGGCAAAAGATTAACCTATAAGTATCCAATCATGGATTTTCCTATGAATAATGTGGAATAGAAAAATTTCCATTTGAGTTTACCAAAGCAACAAAAGTTAAGGATTAGCTTAAGCAAGATCTTTTTGTTTATAATCATGCCCAAAACTAACATTAGTTTCCAAAACACATTTCCATTATAAAAAAATGAAATGAGAGAAAAATATCAAGAAATAAAAAACAAAGGCGTATAGAGAAAAACTGATCTCTAAATTTAAAGTTTCAAAATATGATACTGTAAGTAGTGAAGATCATGGTCTGAATACATAATTTAGAATTATAAGTAAAGAAAGTATGTCATTTCTGTGACAGTCAAGACATTTGGGGCAGGATATAAGCTATGTCATATTACTTTCTTTTACAGTTCATTGGCATTTTTGAGTATTTATGAATACTCCTGTAAGTAATTATTATAGTTTAGTATCTTGGTTATTTTTCTCTCATTGCCGGGCAAAACACTCAACTCCCATAATGAAGGAAGAAAAGGATACTTTAACTCACTGTTGGTGGAGGTCTCAGTCCATAATCTACTGGCTCCAAGGCAGGGCGGCATGGCACTGAGGTAACACTTAAAGACAGCAGCTAAAGCAAAAAGGAGGAAAGCAAACCTCTTTTTCTCCTTTACACTGTACACAGGTCTCCTCCAAACCCCAGGGCAGGCATAGCACTCACAAAATCTCTGTGCCCTTCTCTTGCACAGGATGAGGATATTTACAAAGTAAGAACCCTGGCTCCCTGATGAGTCTCTCAGTTAACTTTCTACACTTTTCAAATTGACCCAATGTATCAGCCATAACATTTGGTATAATAGTTTCTTTACAAATCACTGAGTTAATAAGTGATTTAAGGCTTTAGTTCAGTGTCTGTGAGATTCATACCAATACTCAGGACTCAGAAGGACATTAATAATTTCATATATATATTGAATAAATGTCAATAAACATCAACAACGTAGAGCTATGAAAGTTTGCCATTACATAATCAAAGCTAGCAGTGAAATTCGTGTTTTATCTTTATTGGAAAAAAACAGAAATTCATGTTCAATTATGTTTATGTGACGGTCACCATACATAGTAAAGATCAAAGGGGAAATACATAAAGGCCTGTGCTAAAATATATGTTTGTTGGACTAAAGAGCATGTAAATCTCCACTAGGTCACAATAAGTACAATGAGGCATGAAATAAATGAAAATAAAGTAGTAAAATATTAAAGAAAGACGAGAATAGAGCTGGAATCAAATAATGAGATTTCATAATCGGTCTAAATAGGTGAGGCATATGGAACATGCACAGATAAAAAGACAAATTGTTAGTGATAGAATACTAAAGCTTATGTTTCCCATTGTACATGTCAAATCTCATCACGAATTACTTTTTAAAATACAGATTTTTTGTGAACTTGAGAAAAATAAATCAATGATATATTGACAATTATTTGACAATTTTTGGTAAAGTAATATAATTATTTAAAATTCTAAAATAAATAAATTATCATTTGATAATTGAGGCGCTATATAATTACTATATGCCTATGTAATAAAGGAAAAATATAAGGAACGTTGTATCATCCATAACTTTAGAAGTGCTTTATTTTTACTTCAATGACTTGAAAGCTATGTGCAAATTACTGATATAAATTCTTGGCAAGTTTTCTGCATTTCTAAAGAAGGAAAAGATATAGTTAAAGATAATTATTTCATGCTCTGTGGGTAGTTATTAAAAAACACAATCAGAAAATTTTCATTGCAACTCAAATAGTGTCTTATTAATCATAATAATTACTATACATTCATCCCAGCTATTCTCTTTCTAGGTATGTTCTCAAAAGTGATAAAAATGTCCTATTGCAGTGACATCTGCTAACCCACCCGTTAATAATGATAAAATTCATAACAGCTAAATCCTGAAGTTGCCTATATGTCCATCAACAGATGAAAGAATAAAAACTGTGGTATTGATACACAATGTATCATTAGTCTGCCATAAAGAGAGATAAATTTGAGTCATTTGTAGGAAAATGGATGCACCTAATGCTAAATGAAATAAATCAGATATGAATGCTTAAATATCGCATGGTTTCTGTCTTATAAGAAATGCAAATATAAATAAAGACCAAAATAAAAGTTAGATAACAGGAGGTAGGGAGATAGATCTTTTAATAATGGAAAGGGGAACAAATATAGAGGCGTAGAAAACTGATGGAAAGGAAAGGGAATGAAAAAAAATTAATATGTGTCATGCATTATATCAACTCCTTGCACAGAATGTAATCCCAAAGCCTACAAACTTATACTAGTTAAAAAAAAAGTAAAACTTCAAAAAAAACAAAATAATAGAATCGTTTTCACTATCACTTAATGAACTAAATGACTCACCATTTCTTTGGGACCTAATTATAAATCAAACTTCTTTGTGGGCTTCAAATTCATAAAACTTAGCATCTCAGCCTCGTATCAGTTAAGATTCCCCAAACAGAACATACTCTAATGCTGCAAATGCTTTACTCTTAATTTTCCCTTAGTTTCTAAATCCCAAATAAAAAATAATTTTCTTTATAAAATCACCATCAGATTTTACTAGTTAAGATTAACTATTCCACATTCATGATTATTTAGCTCTCTCCAAATGAATCTTTTCAACACAAATTTTACAGGGTCAGAGTTTTTTTTTTAATTCATTGTCATATTTTTAATACTTACTATACTGCTTATTAAGTTGTGACTAAGGGAATGAGATGGTAGCTGGTAATGAAAAATAATATCTAGCAATTTATAGTTTTAGACAGTGTACTATGTATTTCATATTTACTTCTTTACATTGATTGCCTATTTAATAATTACAACTCTAGAGAATTGATAATATTATTATCTCTGCTTAGCTGATAACAAATCTGTGACAAACAGAAATGAATTGAATAACTCACCCATCTTTTGGGGATATGGATACTGCTCACTGAATAATCCAAATTGTTTTTCTTGTTTTTGAATTTCCCATTCATTAACGTTAAGACATTTGTATCTCTAAGTTTGAGAGTCCTCACCAAAAGTGAGAATCATTAAGATATATATATATATATATACATACCTACTTAGGTAAATGTGGCAACTGGGGAAAAAATATAACTAATTTTCTAAAAGTTATTTTCTTTAATGAAACTCATAAAGCATTAAGCATAGTTTAGAAAATTGTTACAATTGCATGAAATTGAGGACTGTTTTTCCCCTTACCTGAAAGCCATTTTATATGTTACATTGACTCCCCTCCATTTTGCTTATAAAATCAAACAAAACCCAGAAAACAAAAATAAATCTATTTTACTCTGAGAAACCATACATTCATGAAGGACTTGTTCATATCTTTCACCACAAACTAACAAATTTGAAGTTTGGCTATGTCCAGTGGACTATGTAACATAAAAAGCTTCAATGTGTAGCATCAGTTTGGTAAGATTATCTGCTTGGTGTTTATTCCATGCACCACATTTTATA
Source organism: Dolichotis patagonum (assembly GCA_004027295.1). Lineage (NCBI taxonomy): Eukaryota > Metazoa > Chordata > Mammalia > Rodentia > Caviidae > Dolichotis > Dolichotis patagonum. The sequence goes on along the minus strand of PVJX010033626.1, from coordinate 4,968 downwards.
TATCTGTAAGTGTAATATGATTCTTTTCAGAAGTCTTTGGAAATGAGTGTCGTTTTTTCTTTATTTCTACTGTCGTGGGATATAGCTGGAGGAAGAAATGAAAGATAACATTATTTCAAAGCACATTGTTTATATTTTCTACTTTCTTGGATATTCTGAATTTCTCTAATGGTAAAGGAGAGATGAGTATATGCAAGAGCAGGTAGACTCGTTATATTCCAGCTCAATAAAATGAGAAATTATTGAATTTAAGAATTTTTTTGTGAACATAAAGAATATACAAGTAAATACTAAGTTTTATCAGTCACAAATGTTGCAGAACTGGAAGTACAGAATAGTTGTCCTTTAGGACTTCGTTGTTTTCCTATTTAAAATGAAGAAACATAATCTTGACATGATTAAGAACTACATATAAAACAAAATTTACCAGTATGGCAGTTTTATGATTTCTAAAATGATACATGTTCCAAATTTAAGATCATCAACTGTAGAAATATAGTGTGTTCCATCTAATTGCCAGTCATTTTAAAATATATTTTCAAATAAAATGTTCTGTGTTTTTTTAAAGTAATACTCAATTAGTCAATAAGAAGTTCTAAGAAATTACTGAAATTGTGCAGAATTGTATTCACTGCAATCTGGAAGAAAGGTTAGTATTTGATGAAAATATTTTCTATGTAGCATTGTATTTAGAAATCAAATCCTTTTGAAAAAGAGAATAAGAGAAACATATATGATATAATAGATAAAATCAAATAAAATTACTTTAAAACAAATTATTTTTCGTCAAATATTTTTAAGTGTGGTCTATATGACAAATAAAAAATCAAAGGGAACAAATATAGTAAAATACAACACCGTTTGCTTAAAAGTCAAATCCTAACTTTGTAAGTATTATCATTATTATTATTATTATTATTTAAAAATTTAGTTATAGATACTTCTCATTTACTATAAGAATGTGAAACCTGTTTGGGCATGGTAGTCCATGCCTCTTATTCCATAACTTGAGAGGATGAGAGAGGAAAATCTCAGTTTTAGGCCAGCCCAGGTTACATAGAAAATTCAAGCCCAGCCTGCACTATAGAGTGGAATTCTTTCTCAAAACCAAACAAACAGACACCTGATTAATATTCATAAATTAACAACAGAATATTTTCCTGGCCATTTCTGACATTACTTTGTTTGACGATACATCCATTCTCTGTCACTTATAAAATCAATCTTCTAAGTGTCTCATTTAAAATTTTCTACCAACTATGAAAATGTAGAAACCATTATATTTTCCATTGTAAAATGATTCCTTTCTACTGAAATTTTATAGAGCATGGCATTAAAATGTCACATTATTTCAAAGGAATGTATCGGGATAAATGACAAAAAGCAGGGCAGGTGCAGATATTAAGGTTCAAAAGACCAAATGACAAACTAGTAATTGGCTGCCACAGAGAGGCCTTGGCATTAAATCCCGTCTTACTTAAAACAAGGTACTCAATGAGTGACAATCAAAATGGAGTCATAGTAAACAAATCCAAGAATGCAAACAATTACAGCCACCAAAAATACAGTCACCTATTTATAAGATTATATTTTGAAGGAAGATTAAATCTCAGAAAAGCCAACGTGGCCTTTGCATTGGGATCATTCATCTGAAGAAATTACAAAGCCATTGAAATTTTTTAATGGCTTCAGGGGTTTCTGGAGTTGACTCTAATTTGATAAGACCTAAAGACACCATGGTCTCTCTTAATCCTGTGGAGAATACAGGTAACCCTTGGCACGAACTGTTGGAATACATATGCTAGGTAGATCCGTTTGATTATCCTAAATCACTGCGTGTGAGATGGAGGCAATTTAGCGATAACATATAGTAAAATTTTATTGAATGTCTTTGGCATAGTAGGAAACATAATGATATTTACTGGTTGGTTTTAGCATTTCTGGACAAACTAGTGAATGAAAACAATGAGTCCAAAACACCCATGGGAAGTCTAAAGTCATCTCTTTCTGTGAGGACAAACTAATAAAGGAAAACAAGGAGTTTAAAGATTGAAAGTCCTAGTTCCAGACACACATAAGAATTTTAAGTTTCTAAGTGTGTCCTGAAAAGAAAATCTTCTCTTTTAGCTGAAAAGTTGAATTTCAAAAATCCAAACACTGGCCCTCATAATTTGATTGGCTGAACTATAACATAAGTTTAATGCTTAGTTTTAAAGCATATCTGAAGGGAAAGAGAGGGCACTGATGAAAAAAATGGGATTCCCAAAACCAGGATGGAGATGTGTGGGAGGATTCTGACAAAGCTGAGGATGACAAATTCCTAGATGCTAATGATATTATTTTGACAGAGAAAGAAATCCCCCCCCCCTACAGTGGCAGAAGTATTCCTACCTCCACTCAATGCAGCACCCACACTTCTGGTATACCTGGGGAAACTTATCCTGTGTTGACCAAGTAGGATAATGATGACACTCTTCAGTATCCAGCCTCACGGCCCATTTTTTCCTATAGGCTATAACCAGGTCCAAATCACAGTAGGTTCCTAAAGGTGAGGTACAGAGTGTGACCCATGAGGAGGTCCACTATTCTCCAAAAGAACTTCTTCAGTTGTCTAATTCCTATAAGCACAGGACTAATGAACAAGTGTGGGAATGGATCTTATGCGTGGTAGAATAATGGTGGCAAAAATATATACTTTGCTTAGGCTGAGTTTGCTGACGTGGACCCATTAATCAGTGATTCTTATTTTAATGCTGCAGCTTGTGTGGTAAAGAAAGGTGTTAATAACTTATTTGGCTGGTTGTTAGAAATATGTATCAAAAGATGACCCGCTGTGAGTTAGAGATTCCTGATATTCAATGACTTACTGCTGATGAAGGGATTCAGAGAGTGAGGGAAATGGAAATGCTAGAGTGACATGCCATTTTAAAACTGATCCTTCACACTTGGATGATCCTCAAAATGAACCCTTTGCTAACACCTTGAGAAATAGATATGTGAAGGGAAGAGCAGCATCCCTGAAGAGCCCTATCTTTGCTCCTCTTTATGCCAGATCTTCCAGTGGGTACCACAGTTACTCAGCTGAGAAATTTAAGTACAACGGGCTTTACTGGATCCTGGAATGGGAGAAGCCAAGTGGCAGCATTTAACTGCCAAAGGCAGGATCCATGTACTTAGTATAATGGACAGCAGAAGCAGAACTATGACCAGAATAATCTGAAACATGTAGAGCTGTGGCCCGGCTGATGAGACATGGACTTTCCAATAGACTGCAAGCCAGCAAAATTTTGGCTATATATTTATATATTTTTAAAAAGGCAAATAAATGGAAACCTATTTCAAATTGTAGTAACAGGGAATCATGGCTTCCCGGACTTGAGTCAGTTTACAATCCCAGAACTTGAATGAAGGGAAGGGCAGATCACTTTGGAAGAGGACACTGATGCAACAAAAATTTATACAGACAATAATTCCTCCATATTTCCCAGTGGAACGTAAGGTCTTTTGCCCAACTGACTGAATGTCGAGGGAAGGAAAATGATCAGATATTTTGGGGCCTATTGGCACTGGTTCTGTACTAAAAATGATTCAGGGGATCCAAAATGATATTATGGCTTTTTAGTAAGAGTTGGAGCCTAGGAGATCAGGTGAGCAATGCACTTCTAGCAAAGCTCTGACTCACAGTGGGTCCAGGAAGTCCTAATAGCCAACCTGTAGTCATTTCCCCCGTTCCAGAATGCATAATTAAGGTAAATATACTTAGTATCTGACAGAATCTTCTCAGTGGTTTCCTAATATGTAATGTGAGCACTATTATGTTTGGAAAAGACAAATGGAAGCCATTAGAGTTACCTTTGCTGAGTAAAATAGTCAAATGCAAATCGCATTCCTGGAGGGATTGCAGAGACTAGTGCCAGCATCATGGACTTGAAGGGTGCAGGGGTTGTAGTCCCCACCACATCTCCATTTAATTCTTCCATTTGGCCTGTGCAGAAGATGAATAGGTCTTAAAGAATGATGGTAGATTACCATAAACTAAATCCATAGGTGATTCCAATTGCAGCTGCAGTATCAGGTGTGGTTTTCTTCCCTGAGAATATTAACACATCCCCTGATACTTGTTATGAAGCTACTGATTTGGCAAATACCTTCGTCTCTTTATCTGTCAATAAGGACAACTAGAAACAATTTACTTTAAGCTAGCAAGTGTTCATTGTTCTCCACTGTCCTAGCTGTTCTATATTCACGCTGTAGCTCTGTGTCTCAACTTAGTTTTAGGAATCCTGATAGCCTTTGTCTCTCTCCTAAAATATCACAACAGTCCTTTATATTGATAATGTTATGCTGATTTGAACAAAGAGAGTAGAAGGTAGCAACCACTCTGGATTTGTTAATAAAGTCTTTGAGAGACAAAGGATGGGAAATAAGCCCCATGAAACTTCAAGGTCTCTCTACCTCAATGAAATTTCTAGGAGCCCAGTGGTGTGGGACATGTAGAGAAATTGCTTCTAAGATAAATGATAAGTTGTTGCATCTGACTTCCCTTACAAATAAAAAAGAGGCACAATGCCTAGTGGTACTATTTGGATTTTGGAGGAAACACATTCCTCACTTATGTGTCTTACTATGGTCCATTTATTGAATGACTTAGAAAGCTGCTAGTTTTTCATTTTGGTATTTCAATTTTGACAAGAAAAGACTTTGCATTAGATCCAGATTGTTGAGAAGATTGCACTGCCACTGGGCCCATATTATCCAGTAGATCCAATGGTATTTCAAGTGTCAGTGATAGGCAGAGATGCTGTTTCAAGTCTCTGACAGGCCCCCATGTATGAAGCATAAAAGCAGAGGCCTTTAGGATTTTGGAGCAAGATTTTACCATCATTTGAAAATAACTACTCTCCCTTTGAAAAATAGCTCTAAGGCCTGCTATTGGGCTGTAGGGAAACTAAATGTTTGGCCATGTGA